>JARYGA010038257.1:0-42589 GCA_030545235.1 Helianthus tuberosus | reverse complement strand
CTCGTGTTTGGTTAGTTATTAAGTAGGTCACAACTTACTTATTTTCAACAATATTCCCACTTATTAACTAGGTTAAATATTCCTAGTTAACTTAGCGGGTTCGAGAATATTTATGACTAAGTTTATTTTAGGTCCCGTTAACTCGGGCCTTCTATCATTTTATTTCTTAAAAGCTTTTTATTCACTTTTTATTTATTATTAGGATTAATTATTTAAATCCTAATATTTACCGGGTAAATTTTTACCACTAACGGTATTTTACCCGTCAGTAATATTAACGTGGTTTGATTACCAAACCCGTTTTTTGGGGTGTTACAAGTCTACCCCCTTAAAGAGGTTTCGTCCTCGAAACCTTTTCTTACATAATTCATTGAGTTTTTAACTCATTGTATTTGAGCCGAGAATTCCTTTAAACATTATTTATACTTTTATCCAATTGTTAGTATTACCAGGAAATATGGTAACATCCTTTTGGTTATTATTCGTCTACATATCTCCTACGACATAGTGCAACTCGAAATAACGTAATCTCATTATTTCCACTAGTTTAGTTACTTAGCGATATTCATCACTTTCATATACTATCGAATCCTTTATGGATCCGTTACTTTGACCCGTTTAAAGGTCTTTAGTGATATCTTTCACTTTTAGCAACAATTTCTTTTGTTTTCAAATTCATTTATTCGGTTCAGTTATACCGGATCCACCGCTCACAAGCAACCAAATTACTTAAATGACCTTAACCGGTCTCACTAACTAGACTTATTAGTCCAGATGCTTTTTACCGCTCGTTTGGTTATGATGTGATTCCACTTCACATTGCATTTCTTAACCGTGATCGTGTCACATCGTGTTTAGTTTGTATCAACCTTTCATTTTCGAAAATATCACTTTTCGAATATATCGTCTTGCGCCTATCAGTGTCAAGACTTGTATCTTTCATGCTTACTATTTAAATTCCTATCAGAATTATTGTTTGTAAAAACGTTATTTCTTACTAAAACCGAAGTTTTAGTTTTAGGATCTTCTCTTTAACTTTTGTCAATTATCCATACCAGGATATTGACAGTCCATAATTTATTCTTTTACAGTCTTAGTTTTATGCGAGGATTCTCAACCGATTCCCTCGCTTTATCTAATTAACCCGTAGGTTTTTTATCACTTAGCCTTATGGGCTATTTTGATTAGACTTTCACCTCTTTAGGGCGAAGTCCTTATAACTTCTTTCTAATCATGACCCGTGGGTCGTTTTAGTCCCGTAGATCTTTCATTTGTTTATAACCCTAAAGGTTATGTTGATCCTGTAGATCACTCCTTACTCATGTCATTCTTAAAATACATGTTTGGTGTCAAGGCACCCTGTTTTTGTTCGAAGAATCGTTTGGTTTCAAGCTTAGGTCCCGTTAACCTTAATTGTAGTTTCATGGCTATAATTGTTTTCTTTCGGACAATTTTCCAATTTTATGACTTCTCACGTCATTTATGCGTCAGTTCTTCTTATGCTTACTGTTATTTGATTTGCATATATTCTTATTTGGTTATATCCCATTACCGGGCTCATTATTCTCTTGCATTTAACGCTACCTTTATCTGGCTAGCGCTCATTTGTGCCATTCGGCGTTATATTGTATTCATCCTGTTTGACCTATTAATGTGAAATCCATCACTTATAAACAATCAACTTTATTCTTTATTCAACCCATTCGACTTTGAATAGTTGAACATATTTACTCACAATTTCTATATACGAGATTTTATAGTCACAACTCGTAATCCAAGTCCTTTGATTTTTCAACCCGTGTTCACGTCTCTTGGTTTACGCATGTGTTTAATTCTTACCCATCAACCGGGTGTTTTACCGAAGTCGTTATTATTGCAACCCTCCCGGTATGCATTAAGACCTCGCTTCATTTTTTATATTCCGTCTTTGTCCTTAAGTTTGACGTTTTACAAAAACGACTCGTTAAGGGACATATTTGCATTTTCCGGGTTCGAGTGTAAGTACACCCCCTCCCAATACTTGTCTAAATCATTTTACATGTTTGCGTTTTCCGGGTTCGAGTGTAAGTTGTAGGATCGGATTGCGACCTAAACGAGTCGTTCGGAAGAGTTCTAGTCCGTTTCAGAGGCGGAAACTGAGAAACGGACGTGATAACAGCTTGATATACACTTTAACCCTCTTTTATATAGATATTACAACCTTTACAATCAGAAGAGAAACCGGCAGCACTTCGGTACACTTGGCCAAAAACTGTTACAAATGAAATGTCTACAAGCCTATTTATAGAGCACATGATTTCGCTTGAAGCAAACATGAAGTCTTCAAGCGACACCTCTCAAGCGAAATCCTCACTTTGTCTTCAAGCGGAACCGTCAATCTTGAACTTCAAATCTGTTTTGTCCTCTAGTGAATCTCAATTCTAATCCATGCAAGATTTGTATTTTCACGTAAATATGTAATATGATGTCACTATAGTGATGTCATCATCAAGCATGATGATGTCACACTCGTTTAGAACCGCACCGAACCCGAGACTCGATACAAGACGAAGACGACAGATGTGTGCACCAACAGACTCCCCCTCAGATGTTGACGAGTCTTAAGTGTCGAGTCTTCTCAATCTTCAGTCTTTATCAGTCTTTGATCTTCCTTCAGAATCTCTACCTGGCTATATTCTATCTCCAATTCTCTCTCTCTAACAGACTCCCCCTCAAAACATGCTGGGATCGTAGTCTGTCTTTTACAGAATTTCAGAATCCTCAGGTATCGGAACCTGGCACTCTATCTGCTATCCTGCACATCCTCTACCCAAAAATAAGATTCACAAAAAAATATTTAACAATTTTTCAAATTTCATGCACCAACACTAAGCCTTCTCCAATCAATATACAATCAAACATTAACAATAATCATTTTCATTTCAAACCTCTTCAAACAAACTTTCCCAAACCTATTCGTCATGTTTAGCACTCGGACTTTTGAAAATCAGCTTTTCAACATCAGTTGTCGAAAATCTTTTTGTATTTTTCAAAATTTATGCTAAAACACACCGAAAATCTTTTTGGATTTTGAAATAACAGAAATAAAATGCAGTAAAGAAATATTTACAAACAATATTTTTGTGATTTTGTGTAAGAGGATCATATCAGTTTATGAGACAAATCACCAACACCGTTAAGCTTCATTTCATTTTAAGTTCTAAACGATTCACTTAGATTGTCAGTATATTGATCCACTTAAATTTTCACACAAAGTTCAATTGATCCGAGATACGATATTAATGTTTTAAGCACTTGAACTTATCCGTGTGTCCCACTACTTGAATATACTCCTGTATCCAGATCCCAATATTCAGTCTTACAGGTGAGTATACCACAGATGATATCTGTCAGGGGAATAAATTATAGTACGAGGGCCGTGAGAGCTCAGGTCGATCTTTCGATACGCAGAGAGATGACGGCTTCGACTTTTGGTGGGTCCCCTTTGGGGATCTTCTTTTCAACAGCACATGATTAACCATTTTGCAATGTGTTATCATTTTTTATGCTGAGGGGAGGCTTATATTTCAAAGCAGTGTAAAGTATTCTCCGGGGACTAGGCCATTGCTTCCGCAAAATCAGAAGTCCCGGGATAATACCCCAGATATCACTAAGTATAAAGACCTAGTATCTCAGAATACGGGACCCTTCAAACAAGATTTCAGGGGTTACCTATATATCCTGGAGGTGTTCCCCACGTAGACGCAAGTAAATTTTATGTTTATATCTCGTCACAATTTACTAAATGTGCAAAAACCTACTGACATATCCACAGTGAGATTGTTTATCACATTTAACTTTCCATTTCTTTAGCATGTTGTGATCGTCTACTGATGTACTATCATTTCCTCTTTTATACAACAAAACTCATTTTTCATTTTATCATGTTTTTGACTTTTTCAAATTTTCAAATGTTTTTGGATTTTCTGAAAATTTTTACTCCCCCTAAAATGCAAACACATTTTAGGAAATTTGAAAATGAACTATACAATAAAATGACAACTGATATCAAATCACCTCAAATCGCCATCCACTTGGCATAAACAATCAGAACTCCCCCTCACAACAAACTATTTTCCCATTGATTTCAAAACACTTAAGTTTGTATTAATCAAATGGTTTTTCCGGAAAATTAGTTTAGTTGATTTTACCACTTGTACGATAGGGGTTTCATCATATTGTTTTCATATCAAAAACCACTTGTAGAAAATCAAGTACAACTTAATGTCCCTGATTTACCACTTGTAAGTCGAAATCACTTTCGTGAATTTCTCAAGAAATGTGCCGATTCCTGCTCCACTTTTACCCATCTGGGAGCTCCGGCAAATCCGGTTTTTAATCAAACTTTACGTCCACCCAAGCCTTACCAGCCTTGGGTGACTTTGGTGGCAAACATCTGTCCCACCAACATTTTGATTTATAAAATTCTTGAGCACCTTTTACCTTCCTATCAACCATCTTACCGAAAATATGTTTGACTTTCCCGTTGAAAGCCTTCTCAACATCAAATTCTCCCTTATCAGCGAAGAATTGATTTGAGATCTCTACCTTCCCAACTTTCGACTTCCAATTTTCCTTTGACAATGAAGGAAAATTTTCATCGTTCACCTCAGGAACGGAATTCACAATCTTTTTCTCAACAATTGACTCCTCTGATTTTATGGAATCAGATTCATTGTCAGAACTACTCTGGGAACTTTTAACAACCCATTTTTGTTTGCTTAAATCGACACTTCTTTTGTAAAACCGTTTTGAAGTTTCACCAACTTCCAAAGTCGATTTATCAACATTTTTCTTTTTCATTTCAGAGTTAGAAGAAACTTCCTCTTTTGTATTGTTGAACTGTTGGCAATTCCAAGCAATATGTCCAACTTTTTGGCATTTGAAGCAAGTTCTTTGAGCAAACTTCTTCACATTCCTCTTTACCTCAGCAAGAAACTCTTGATTCGACTGCTTCCAGAACGGTTTCTTCTGCTCATCTTCACAACTTCCACCTGCAACAAATTTTGTATTTAGTTTATAAGTTTTCTGATTTTGATAATTTTCAGGAGGAATAAATCCTAAACCTTTCTTTTTGAAAATTCTGTTATGGTTTGGTTTCTGTTGAAAACCATAACCAGAACCATAACCCTTTTTCTTGTTCAATCTCTGTTGAACTCTTGAAGTGTATTTTTTAGGTTTTTCATCAAGATTTAAATCTTTTATATCAGAAATATTAATTTCTGTTAATTTGAAAACCTGTTTGATCATTTTAGTTTTTACACTTCTGATTGGAAATTCCTCATCAGAATATAATTTGTCTGAATCATTCAAAGTATAAGCCACTTTGATTGATCCGTCATTCAAATTAGATTTTGATAACAAGAATTCTCTATTGTAAACCCTATTAACCGGTGAACTCGGACTCTTTTCTGACGAACTCGGACTTTCAGACTTAGACTCCGGTTTTGACTCCTCATCCGTATCCAACACCTGATCGACAACTTTCTTTACTAACTCAGACTCATGATCAGTGTCAGACGCTGTGAATGTAACATCAATATTGTCTGGTAATTCATCAATGATTTCAGACTTTAACTTGATGTTGACTGCCTTTTTTAGACGCTCTTCATTTGGATTCCTGGGAGAATAAGTTTCATGGATCGGGGGCGGACATCTGTTATACTTGACACTTGGTTTCTTACCAGTATCAGTATCTTCAGTCTTTTTGTCCATGAACGCTTCTAGACCTGCAACAGTAGGATAAACACGATCAATCAAGTAATCACATGTAGTATAACTCAACAGTAATCGTTTAATCCTTTCACTCTCAATCTTCTCAAGTTCTACTTCTTTCTTCAGCTGTGCACAATCTTCAATATACTCATTAATGACTTTCTGCTTTGTCATTAATGTTGCACTCATTTTATCCATTGCTTTTTCGGTTTCAGTATTCGTCTTTTTCAGACGATCAACTGTGTTGTTGAGCACATCGTACGACTCCTTAATGTACTTCACATCAGACAGTAAGTCTTCTTTAATCTTCTCCAACTCAGCAATCTTCTTATCTTTCTCTTCACAAGCTTTGCAAGATTCTGAACACTTCAAACATGGTTTTTCAACTTCAACCACTTTTTCAATTAGCTTTTCAACTTCAACGATCTTTTCTACTTCGACAAGTTTCTCAACTTCGACTATTTTCTCTACCACTTTCTCCACTTCAATAATTTTTTCTATTGCATTTTCAGTCACTGCTTCAACTTTTGTTTCTCCAACTTCTGTCTTCACCTTTTCATTAGCAAGTAATTTTGCTGCTTCCAGTTCCCTCTTTAAGCGGGCAATCTTCTTCTGATTCAGCATCTCAACTTTATCTGCATAGAAAAAATTAAAACTGTCAGGCTCAATGCTTTTTCTACATTTGTTAAGATATTCTTCCTCATCATCAGTATCTACATCGCTTCCAAGATCTGGAAAAATCGGTATTCTTTTTGGTTTAGATTTGAATTCTTCTTCCATGTTTTGGTAATCAGGAGATACTTCGGGAAATTTGATATCCTTTGGCAAACACCTTGGACTGATGATTTTCTGTGCGGACTGAATGTTGACCAACTGTGCGAACTGATATGACCCGAATCGAAATCAAGCGACTTGACCCTTTGAACTCCAAATTGTACAAACTGACAGAAATCACGACTCAAACCACGCGACCTGACAATCTGAATTATCACTACCAAACGAGTTGAAAACCTTTCTCACAAATATACAATAAACTCAAACCCTTAGTCCAACAAAATTCATAATGAGCCGAAGTCTTTTAACAATCCAATAATTGTCTATAATCAAATACCACAACTCAAAATCATTGAACCAAGCATAAAACTGAATCAAATAATCGAATAATTGGACTGCATCATTGGACTTCAACAATCAATACTTCAACATATTAGATGGGCCGATGACAACTTGGGCTAACAACAACTTGATTGGGCCTCGAAATGTATTCAGTGAACTGATGTGATATATTTATCACATGTAAATCTTGAACAAATGACTAACATGACCAACTGACACACATCCACTTAACCGACCATCTGTTTGGAAATTGATGATATCACATGTAATCACATGAATCTTTCAATAATCATTGGACCACTCAACTTTTAGTAGACAACAGCAATGCAAAAACTGACAACTGTTTAATTGTTTAACACTTATCACATGTAAATTTGACCGACAATTTTAGTAGTTCAAGAACTCTGAATGTGACTGACAACAACACAACTTTTCATGAATCCTATTTGACCGAACAAAATTTAATACCAAGTTTAACTTCACGTGACCTGAATTTGTTTCACATTACACAATGTATATTCAATCGGTTCACATAACTCGATGCATTTTCACAACAGACGATGCATGTTTTTAATCGGTGAGTCACAGATTTCAAGCAAAACAAGATCAATATCAATCAGACAAACAGTATCTCAACATAGCAGACAAACAGTTTTTAATGAACAGCAGGTTTCGACGAACATCAAAATTCAGTTAAGACAGCACTGCAGATTTCAATCAGATGTCAACGTATTTTCAAGCGAAATGCAAACAGATCAGTTTCGCTTCAACTATTCAAGCGAAATCATCAAGACTGTCATGTTTTCAAGCGAGATCAACAGAAATACATCAACTTGAAGCGAAAATCAACAGATTATCATCAACTTGAAGCGAAATCATGTGCAAAATGTTGCTGATGTCATCATATTAACGAGCAGTTGAAGCGAAAACACACAAAACTACAAGATTTAGGCTGATTTTAAACTTGAAACTTTCAAGGATTGATTAAACCATGTATGCGCACAATATATGTGAATTTTGTCCAATTTTAACCGTAAAAAGTTTTGTTTTTCGAAAAAGAAAGGTGTAGAAACAGATTTTACGGCTGAATTAACAAGAACTCTTCTTCACTGGCTCTGATACCAATTGTAGGATCGGATTGCGACCTAAATGAGTCGTTCGGAAGAGTTCTAGTCCATTTCAGAGGCGGAAACTGAGAAACGGACGTGATAACAGCTTGATATACACTTTAACCCTCTTTTATATTGATATTACAACCTTTACAATCAGAAGAGAAACCGGCAGCACTTCGGTACACTTGGCCAAAAACTGTTACAAATGAAATGTCTACAAGCCTATTTATAGAGCACATGATTTCGCTTGAAGCAAACATGAAGTCTTCAAGCGACACCTCTCAAGCGAAATCCTCACTTTGTCTTCAAGCGGAACCGTCAATCTTGAACTTCAAATCTGTTTTGTCCTCTAGTGAATCTCAATTCTAATCCATGCAAGACTTGTATTTTCACGTAAATATGTAATATGATGTCACTATAGTGATGTCATCATCAAGCATGATGATGTCACACTCGTTTAGAACCGCACCGAACCCGAGACTCGATACAAGACGAAGACGACAGATGTGTGCACCAACATAAGTACACTCCCTCCCAATACTTGTCTAAATCATTTTACATGCTTGCGTTTTCTGGGTTCGAGTGTAAGTACACTCCCTCCCAATACTCGTCTAAATCATTTTACATGCTTGCGTTTTCTGGGTTCGAGTGTAAGTACACTCCCTCCCAATACTTGTCTAAATCATTTTACATGCTTACGTTTTCTGGGTTCGAGTGTAAGTACACTCCCTCCCAATACTTGTCTAAATCATTTTACATGCTTGCTTTTTCTGGGTTCGAGTGTAAGTACAATCCCTCCCAATACTTGTCTAAATCATTTTACATGTTTCTTTGTCCCTTCACTCGGGCTCATTATCCTAATGTAATACGCTTCCGTCACTCGGTTGTGCATTTACATTATTATCAAATATTTTGCTTATCTCATTCATTTGGGTACTTTTTAATTAGTCCCATTCACCCCGCCCTTACTACATCGGATGTAAACGTGTCCGCCATAAGAAGTTCGTGGTATCATATGCCACTACTTACTTGGCCAGAGTAAGTGATTAACACATGACACACATGACCTTTTTATAGTTTTCACATCATGCCCTATGTAAGTAACGCCTCTATTTGTTTCTCTTGGAAACAATATCCCGAATACATTTTCTATTCGGGTTTTTTTTTTCCAAGTTTTTAATCTACATATGCAACTTTCAATTTCTACGTATTGGTTGCATGTTTATATTCATGCAATAATTTAAACGTGCACCTGGTAAATGCTTGCCCTAACGGGATTTTCTTGCCATTAGCCTTGTTCGCGACCATTACGTGATTTAGGTTCTTAATGAGCATGCTCTTCTTGTCATATCTCGGACCATACCATCATCATATCCACAATTCGTTTGACTCTCGTCGTCTTCAGACGCGAGTGTCCTTCAATTAAACATTCACAAAAGTTAGTAACATCTACTTCAATAATCGCCCGTATTCTAATACAAGGCTTTTTCTACTATACGCGTCAATGCACGTATTTTCGTCAACTATATCAATCATTTCAATTGGGGTAACGTGTATCACACGGTAGCCCTATGTGTTGTTTACAACACTTTAGCATGCTAAACCATTAACATACCTGTACTTACCGGATTTGCGATCAAGCCTCGAACCGAACACATTTGTCAACAACCTTGAGCTCTGATTACCAACTTGTAACACCCATTCTTATAATTCAGGGTTTAACGTATCATTTACGAAAAACAGTCATGTAATTAAGATTACATATGCATTGGAAATTACGGGTTTATAAAAACTTTTTACAATTTAAAAAGTATACAACATATCATGTGTACGTTCGTCGTTTAACATAATAACGATGCATAGTGCGGAAGCTTATTTCGTGATCGTGTTCGGTTCTTGCTCGTCGCTTGATCGTCCTCCGGTGCTAAAATTTACCTGAAACTCATAAAACATGAGTTGGATTAGTCCTACGTAGCTTAAAACGTATTAAAACGGGTTCGCAACGCAAAATAATTTAAAATAATCATTTTTCTCAAAACTGGCTAGTTCTCGCGTAGCGCCACTGCCAGTCGCGCTACGCCACTGCCTTAATCCACCAGATTGTTGCAGCTGGTTGCTGCATATTCCCAGCACGATCTGATTTCACGGAAACGGCCATAACTTCTTCGTTATTGATCCGTTTTACCCGATTCTTTTTCCTACGCGTCCGTAATTTAATCCTCCATCTTATGGAGTTAAAATCCTACATCCAACATAAGAAATTTTGAGACTTCTAAGCCCTCGACTCGTTACCTTTTTACCGAATTTTAACCCGTTTATGCATTTTATCAAACAAACGTATTATTTGATTCCTATAGCTCATACACTTCTTTAAATTAATGTTACCTACTATATTAGGTTCTAATCATAGGTTTATTACACCATTTAAACCCGTTTTCGCTCATATACTTATTTTGACCCGTTAAGGGTATTTAAGCGCTTTCGAGCCTAAAATCGCTTTCGATTACTTCTAGCACTTCATCACCACATTTCTTATCCTATAATCTACCACCACAACTGAGTTTATGGCGGGTTTAATGTGGTGATCAATATAAACCAAATTTTACCTCTCGAACCATTATTTTACGGCAAAAACTCAAATAGTGCCATTTGGCTATTATAATACCTCTTTACCTAGTCATAAAACTCGTTTCCAAACAACCTTTAAGGGTCGTTTGTTCCATTTAGCCTACAAGGGCGTTTTGGTCGATTTTAGTCCTTTTATGACGAAGGACTCTCCCTCAAATTATTCGACCAAAATAGCACTTTAACTACAACATAATTATGCGTACCTGGCCCAGATCAACAAGTAGACCCAGTTTATACCTCGTTTTCATTATCACACCATCAATGATGAAGCAACTATCCGATTTGCTAATCGGTCCTGTTAACATAAGACTTGACGACCGCATTAGACGATATTATCAAATGGTGTTATCACCACCATTCGACCCGTTTGGACTATATGGCCAACATTATCTATTTAAATCAAAAACACCGTTTTTGATTTCCAATTCATACATCATCCCATCCCGGATTTTATAACCATACCCTTTTTCTTTTACACTCTTTTCTTACAGTTTCAACCCATTTCGGCTTACGCCATGGGTATCCTTTTAACCTTGATTTACATAAGTCGACACTTGACAAATTTCCAAATTTCCAATATTATCGTTTTCACGTTTACAACGTATCGAATAAACGAGTATTCTACATAAGTGTGTAAATTACACTTACCTCGCATCCACGCCACACTTTTCTTTCCGTATTTGCTCCGTTTGACCCGCTCCCTCCTCCAAGCTTTCACCTAGCTTGTTACGCGTCAAACTATTGTCAAACATTTACAAGGCGGTTAAATTAGTCATTAACAATCACGACTATTCCACCTTACTTATTTTCTATGCCGAAGCTACTATTCGGCTTCATGATTAGTTAACTTAACTTATTTAAAGTTAACTACTTTCAATCACATGTTTACTACATTAAGTCTAAATCAACATAGTATTTAGAACTCTTATCACTTCATATCACGCGTAATTGCCATATCATTCAAAAACGCGTTTTCACTCTAAATTCAATACTTTAGTTCTCATTTAGGCATTTTAACAAACACCTAATGTGCATAATTTTACATATTTACTAACTAGTTCATAACTAATTATTTTCACCAAGATTTACAAAATAATCAAACCTCTATGTCTTGTGTTCATGAACTACATCAAGAACTTATATCATAGCAACCAATATTCATCAATTTAACACCCTAATCCGAGTGTTCATCATATTGTCAATAAACCCATTTAACACATAATAGGGTAATTACCAAATCCCTAGTTTTGACAACAATTCATCAAATTCTCTACTAGGGTTTGTTTCTAAACCAAGATATAATCACAATAACACTCATTGATTCAATATTCATTCCAGAATTTCGATTATGATTGTTCATCATAATCTCAAAGTATCACTAAATCATAAATTTCAACATACCTTGTGATCCCCACGACTAGGTGATCATTAATATGTGTTCATGCATCCAATTCGGGCTAGATTTGACCTTCAATTTTGTTGATTGTTGAAGTTAGGGTTTGAACTCCCTGGCTCCTGTGGGTTACGACCAGAACAAGCACACACACACCTAGTGTGTGTGTTGTGTTTAATTTTTAAGTTTATAATTCCATTTTCAAGTTACCCAGCTTTGGTCCCTCGTGTTTGGTTAGTTATTAAGTAGGTCACAACTTACTTATTTTCAACAATATTCCCACTTATTAACTAGGTTAAATATTCCTAGTTAACTTAGCGGGTTCGAGAATATTTATGACTAAGTTTATTTTAGGTCCCGTTAACTCTGGCCTTCTATCATTTCATTTCTTAAAAGCTTTTTATTCACTTTTTATTTATTATTAGGATTAATTATTTAAATCCTAATATTTACCGGGTAAATTTTTACCACTAACGGTATTTTACCCGTCAGTAATATTAACGTGGTTTGATTACCAAACCCGTTTTTGGGGGTGTTACACTCTAATCTCTCCCGTCTTGAACTAATCTCACATGAATCATGATTTCGGTCACGAAACACGGTCCTACAATAAGTCTCGTATAAGTCTCATATAGGTCTTGTATTTTCCTATAGGCCTATACGGGACCTATACTATAGTGTCGTATCGTATTGCATCGTATCGTATCGTATCGTATAGTGTATAGTATAAGTCTCGTATAAGCCGCGTATAAGTCTCATATAGGTCATGTATATGCCTATAGGCCTACACGGGACCTAAACCACACCAATAGGCCTATACGGGACCTAAACCACACCTATAGGCCTATACGGGTGTTATATCGTATCGTATAGTATAGTATCGTGTTGCATCGTATCGTATAGTGTATAGTATAAGTCTCATATAGGTCCCATGTAGGCCTTGTATATGCCTATAGGCCTACACGGGACCTAAACCACACCTATAGGCCTATAAGGGACCTATACTACATCTATAGGCTTATACGATTTTGTATGGTATCCTATAGTATCGTATCGTGTTGGATCGTATCGTATAGTGTATATTATAAGTCTCGTATAGGTTCCATGTAGGCCTTTTATATGCCTATAGGCCTACACGGGACCTAAACCACACCTATAGGCCTATAAGGGACCTATGCTACATCTATAGGCTTATACGAGTGTTGTATGGTATCCTATAGTATCGTATCGTGTTGCATCGTATCGTATAGGCCTATAGGCCTATACGGGCGTTATATCGTATCGTATAGTATCGTATCGTATCGTATCGTATCGTATCGTATCGTATCGTATCGTATCGTATAGTGTAGTATATTCGAACCGTATATACGTTTTCCAAAACAATTTAACGTTGTATAATATTATTTGTATAACATTAACGATTATATATTTTAAGCGATTTAACGTTGTAGGACCGTGTTTCGTGACCGAAACCGTGATTAGTGTGAGATCGGTTCAAGACGAGAGAGATTAGAGAGATAAACGAACAACTTCTTTGTATTAATCAGTAGTATAACATTACAAATCGACCCGATTACATGATAACCGAACTAATACCAAAGGAGTATACATCCGGGAAGAGACCAAGTGGTGATCTCTCCCCCACACAATGAAGCTCACAGTGAACTCTCTCAAATGAGTTCACCCTCTTTCACTCTCTTGGTTTTGCAAATGACAAAGGGTTGGTATTTATACCCACACCCACTTGTCTAGCAAAACCCACACGGTCAAACACATAACCCTCTCGTTTGACCACTTCAAACGAGTGGTTCAATACACATTCGTTTGACTGTTTCACTAACTATTACAAATTCAGCGTAAAATAAATCTAATCTATTTGACAAGCATCGGACACAAAATCTGCATCAACAAATTCCCCCTTGTCCGTTGCTGTCGAATGCTGAAAATGCAACTGCAATCGATCTTCATTCAAGTATTTATCTTCTATGTGTTAACAAATTCCCCCTTGACTGATGATCCAGGTAAGTAGTATCTTGACGCTCCTTGTATAATATTTCCCCCTTAAAGTATGCGTATCCGTGTTGGGTGTTATGCAATTTCCTCAATTGACCGATCTTCCGCTGATCTTCCAATACTCCAACCGGCATTTGATAAGGGTTCCAATCTTTAAGAACTGCATCAAGTCTTGATCTGTCATAAGAACTTTATTTCATTCAAGCATACTACATTGGTAGAGATTTCTGGTGAACTGTCTTCTGTAAACCGTCTTTGTGGAATCGACCCAGTAATGCACTTTAATCTTCAGCATCAACACTCAGGAAAGTCAGCTAGACCAAGTGTATCCCTTGCAAGCTCAACCAAACGGCACACTTAGTTGAACTACATCCAGATCTCATTGTCTCGCCTTTGTGAAGTTGACCACGTAATGCACTACGGATCTTCAGCATCCGTACTCAGGAAGTCAGCTTGACCAAGTACATCATTTGCAAACTCAACGAATTGAGTCCCCAGTTCCCTGTAAAATCCCAAAGAAACATCAAACCCAAAACCGAATCCTGCAGGTCTTCAGCTTTGAACTATCAGCTTTCATAAAGATTCCCCCAGGTCTTCAGTGAACATCGCTTTGAAACTACTGTCGACTTTAGATACCTGTATGTTTCCGTGCAAAACCCTTCACGCTGGCTGGAGAATTAATTAAAATCCTCAAATATGTGTGTGCAAAACATTCCACGCCGAACTGTTAGTATCACTAGAAAATCACAAACTCTACCACCTGTGATTGCGTTTAGAAATTTACCGAAGGAATTCAACATATGAAAATTTTTATCCCCCCAATTTCTTTGGTAAGATCTCTAAACCTTAACAAATTCTCTCCACTTCAAAGAAACTGTCGTCAATTTCACGGAACAAATTCTCTCCACTGAGTAGAATTTATCTTCAAATGTTCACCAATTCCCTCCACTGAGCGGAACTGTCGTCAATCTTCACTGAATGTTCTCGGTTTTTTGAAAAATCACTAAAACAACTTTCTTCTTTGCATATTCTAGTTGAATAAGAACGTCCCCTAGTACCCCGTATGATCCGACTTGTATCCCTCCAAAGACTTTGTGAACTCGTTAGGACCGGTATTGACATTCTAGGTTCATTCATTCGTTACCAAATGCGAGAATATGACAATAAACAAAAAGATTTCTTCGTTGCATATTCTAGTTGATAAAGAAATTTCGCCTAGTACCCCGTATGATCCGACTTGTATCCCTCCAAAGACTTTGTGAACTCGTTAGGACCGGTATTGACATTCCAGGTTCATACGTTCGTTTTCAAATGCGAGAATATGACAATAAACAAAATGATTTCGAACATTTACGAATAACCGATAACAATCATAAACATTGACGTGCGGAAGTGAACATACCGTTCTTGGTTTTTGGCCCATAATAGTCAAGTCACCAAATTTGACGTTTGCATCGGTAACCGTGACTACCCCACGTTTAACAAAAATCAATCATTTGTTTTCATCAAGCTTCATCATCCCGCGCGCTCCCGAACCCGTACAAATTTGACGTTGACATTTAGAAGCGCAATTCAAATCAATTTTGCGAATACCCGACCCCCACTTTGCAATTCACGAGCCCAAACTAAAAATCAAATGCTAAGTGGGTCGATGAAGACTTAATGTGGACTAAACACTAGAAGCCCACGAAGAATGATACTAAATGAAGAATATTTAGATGAGGCCCACGAAGTGAGACAGGCCCACAACGAATGTACTAGACCCAATGTTCTTCATTAAATGTTAACTTATGTCCACGAAAAGTTTAATATGGTATTTCAGTAGTCCACTTACTTGAATGTTCACGAAGACTAGGGGAGTGGGCCACGAAGACTTGCAAAGTTGATTGTTCATGTAGAGGGCCACGAAGACTTGTATTCACTAGTAAAGGTCCAATGAAAATTTTATGTTGTCCACTAACAATTAAGAGCCCATGGCTGCTTTGGTCCAAACAATGTTTAGTGAGCCCCCAAAAAAAAAAAATTACCTAGCTGCTCTTTACTTTTCAGCTGACAATTATGACAGCTGTTTGCCAACAACACCTTCCATTTTTCCCAAATACTTTGTCTCTCTCTCTTCGATACACAAACAACATGAGCAGACAAATTAACTTTACCAAACATCCAAAACTCCAAAGCCCTAACCCAACATACAGCCGATAATCATCATCTGCCTCAACCATCTACCATATCAGCCGCTAATTTCATCTGTCTCTTTCTGCGATACAGCCTCAAACATCTTCAATACACACCTCCAAACTTCAAACCCCAGCCCCAATAACCAGGTACAGCTGCTCATCTTCTAGGTCTCTCTGCGACACACACTTGATGTTCATTTTCTTCGATACCCAGCAACCAGCGTACCAGTCATCTTCCACCTTTGTGCGGTTGAGCAGTCGACGAAACATCATCAGCCATCAAACCCTCTTCACCCTGGGAGTTTCGTCATAAGCTGAGAGTTTCGTCATAAGCTGGGAGTTTCGTCATGGTCTTCAGCAGGAGTTTCGTCAAGGCATGAAGAGCAGGAGTTTCTTCGTGTGGAGGAAAGGTAGAAGTTTCGTCGATCCTGATATGAAGAAACCCTATATTTCTTTAACAGCCGCCAAGAACATCTCAAGAACACAGCCACTGTTTATTCCCAGATCTGACGAAAAATCTTTAGAAACAAGATGAAAACTTGATTTGTTTGGTGTAAAACAGAAAACCTAATCCTCGGGTGTGATTTGTTTCAGCTTAGACCCGTTAGATCTGGGTTTTTCTTATTTCACCAATTTTTACATCTTGAATAAAAACCACAAAAATCACAGATTTAGAGCACATGTGACTTAGTAAACGGTTAGATTTGCTAAATCGGGTACCATGGCTTTGATACCAATTGTAGGACCGTGTTTCGTGACCGAAACCGTGATTAGTGTGAGATCGGTTCAAGACGAGAGAGATTAGAGAGATAAACGAACAACTTCTTTGTATTATTCAGTAGTATAACATTACAAATCGGCCCGATTACATGATAACCGAACTAATACCAAAGGAGTATACATCCGGGAAGAGACCAAGTGGTGATCTCTCCCCCACACAATGAAGCTCACAGTGAACTCTCTCAAATGAGTTCACCCTCTTTCACTCTCTTGGTTTTGCAAATGACAAAGGGTTGGCATTTATACACACACCCACTTGTCTAGCAAAACCCACACGGTCAAACACATAACCCTCTCGTTTGACCACTTCAAACGAGCGGGTCAACACACATTCGTTTGACCGTTTCACTAACTATTACAAATTCAGCGTAAAATAAATCTAATCTATTCGACAAGCATCGGACACAAAATCTGCATCAACAAACGTTGGAACCGGGTGAGAATTTATACCACAAACACATCAAAATAGCAAAAAAAAAAACTGATGGGTTACATACGCTGAGTATAGCTCTATACGCAGCGTATATAAACTCTTGTTTTCTGTGCAATGATTGCTGATAAGGCTCTGAAATCCATGGTTTATATACGCTGAGTATAGCTCTATACGCAGCGTAGGTAAACCCTAAGAGTATAGATAGCCAACTAAGGTGTGCAAATAGTTTGGCCCATCTAAAATTGTTCCCATTATCTTAATAACATGCACAACATTTTGTTCACCAATTCTCTCCACAAACCTATATAGCTGCACAAAAACCTTCCCACTGGTCTTCATATACGATGATGCATCCACAGCCTCCATAAAGACTATTCCTTTAGAACTGTTGACTAGAAAGTTAATCAACGTTCTTTATGTCATATTTGTCCATACATTGGACATTACTGAACAACCATACTTTGTCAACTTATCTTGTGACCTTCGACCCACTCCTCCACATTGTGTACCTCATTTTTTAGTAATGGAACACAAAGCTCATGGTATGATGGAGGCTTTAGATGCAGCCCATAGTTCCCAACAACCGTGAGGCAACTTTCCTATCTGATGACATTAAGATGGTTTGTAATACTTGGCTGTAGCTTTTTGCTGGTGGTCTCTAATGATCAATTATATATCCTATTCGTTGTTCAGAAAAAAATAATCGTAATTCTTAAACTTTCAATAAATCGTCATAAAGTATAGAGTAAACTGCCATTTTGGTCCCTGTGGTTTGTCCAGTTTTGCCACTTTAGTCCAAATCTCAAACTTATTACATATGGGTCCCTGTGGTTTGCATTTTGTTGCCATTTTAGTTCAAAAATTCAAAAACCCTATTTTTTTTACTGTTGCAACCTCCTATTTTGTCTGTAGTGCAGGGGCATTTTGGTCATTTTGCTTTTCATTTTACATTTTCTTAATTAACTTCATCCCCAAATAAATCATCATCATCATCATAAAACCCTAACAGACTCTCTCTCTTCTCTCTCTCTCTCTTCTCTCTCTAAATCGATCAGTTAAGTTAACTGAGACCTAAATCGATCAACATAATCCCCAAATAAATCATCATCATCGTCCCACCTGAGCACCACTCCGGCGTCGTCCCTACCGAAACTCAGATCCACCATCGTCATCGTCATCTCTGCGTTCCCCTCTCTCTCTCTCTCTCATGTTTCTCTCTCATTCGTCCTCGATTACCATTAATTAGGGGTTGTGTGTATTGGAGAGAAAAGCTTTGAGTTTCAGATCTGAATCGAAATCAGAAATATTTTGATCTGATTGTTTGTGGGGGTTAGAGATCAGAGAGATTGGTGGTGGCGGTGGTTATGGTGGTGGCGGTGAAAGAATGAAGCAGAAGCTCCGGCGGCTGTGCGTCTTTTTTGGATGGTTTTAGCGAGAGGGCAGGTGGTGGGGCGGTGGCGGGTGGAGTGACGGTGGTGGCACTGCAGATCTGGATCGAGATGATGGATGATGATATGTGATTTTGTTAATGTTTTAGGTGGTTGAGGGTGATTTTGTAACAAACAGGATGATCAAAACTTGAAACCAGTCCTTTTATTCACCACGAGGCTGTGATGATTTCACCTAATCCGAGTCAAAATTTGAGATTTTCCGCAGCTTGGCGTGGCAGAATCGGAGGAGGGCAAGTGCGCTTGCAACCTCTGTTTGCAGCCATGGCGGTTTTGATTTGTTGTTGGAGCCTGGTTTCTTTTTACAAATCGGTTTTTGATTTTCTTGAAGAGATGTTCTTGATTTTCTGGATTTCTGGGTTTTGATGATGATGTTTGATGATGTTCTTGAAGATACAGATCTGAGCCTCATTTCTTTTTACAAATCAATTTTGTTTTTGTGATGGTTTCTGGTTTTGTTCTGGGTTCTTGATTTTCTTGAAGATGATGTTCTTGATTTTCTAGGTTTTGATGATGAAGTTTGATGATGTTCTTGATTTTCTGGGTTTTGATGATGTTCTTGAAGATAGATGTTATTAATTACTGAAATGTTATAATAAATTAACATGGACCAAAATGCCCCTGCACTACAGGACAAAATAGGAGGTTGCAACAGTAAAAAAAAATAGGGTTTTTGGATTCTGGACTAAAATGGCAACAAAATGCAAACCATAGGGACCCAGATGTAATAAGTTTGAGATTTGGACTAAAGTGGCAAAACTGGCCAAACCACAGGGACGAAAATGGCAGTTTACTCTAAAGTATATATATTTGTAATTTATAAACTCTAAATAAGCCTGTGAGAGGTAATAAATTTGACTAGCTACTCCGGTTAACAAGAGAACCAATTATCTGACTATCCATTCCAAAATTTCAGATTTAAAATGAAACAATGTCACATAATGGATCCACTTCTTTTTTATTCTCTTATTAAAATAATAAGATCGGATATTCCCTGGTCGTTAAATGATTGGGTGGAATTTATATAATATTGAGGTTGACTAATGGATTCTTAAAAAAAGCATACCACATTTTTTTTTCAAATTAACAACTCAAGACCTTTATTACCCAAGCAAGTGAACAAGGATCAAAGACGACGTTTTCACTCACCTGTTCAACATCTATTTAAAGCCCCCATCACCACCTTCGAAAACACACCAAAACCAATTCAAACACTAAAAGAGTACACAAAATAAAACTAATGGCTCTTTCTACGTACGTTCCCTATCATCATCTCCTCTTTCTCTTTATCCTTTTCCTCCATGCCCAGCCATGTCCTGCCGCAGGTGGATCTTGGTCCGTCCTCCTGCCAAGCATAGGCATCTCTGCCATGCACATGCAACTACTTCCCAACGATCGTGTGGTTATGTATGACCGCACTGATTTTGGAACGTCAAATATCTCTCTTCCAGAAGGCAAATGCCGTCCCAACTCAACTGACTGCTCAGCGCATTCTGTTGAGTACGATGTTGCATCGAATTCTGTCCGCCCACTCATGGTGCTCACCAACGTGTGGTGTTCCTCAGGGACTCTAATGCGCGATGGAAGCTTAGTCCAAACCGGTGGTTTTGATGATGGTTATCGTGTTGTCCGAACTTACAAATCATGTGATACCTGCGATTGGCAAGAGAAGCCAAATGGCTTGAGTAAATCGAGATGGTACGCAAGCAATCACTTATTGCCTGATGGAAGACAAATTATCATTGGTGGCCGTAAAGCATTTAACTATGAGTTCTATCCCAAAATGTCAGCAACTGAGGGCACTCCTAGTTTGCCCTTTTTGGTTGAAACAAATGATCCTCAAGCAGAGAATAATTTATACCCATTTGTATTTCTCTATCCTGATGGGAATTTCTTCATTTTTGCCAACAATCGTGCTATTTTGTTCGACTACTCCAAGAACCTTGTTCTGAAGACATACCCAACAATGCCTGATGGTCACCCAAGGAATTACCCAAGTACAGGATCTGCGGTACTACTCCCGTTGAAAATAAAAGGAGAAACCGTGACAGAGGTAGAAGTGTTGGTTTGTGGGGGTGCACCTAAAGGAGCATTCGTCAATGCAAATAAGGGGATATTTGATGGGGCATTGAATACCTGCGGGCGAATCAAAATATCTGACCCTAACCCCCAATGGTCCATGGAGACCATGCCTTTGGCTCGCGTCATGGGTGACATGTTGTTGCTACCAAACGGTCATGTTTTGATCATTAATGGAGCATCAGCTGGTGTTGCCGGGTGGGAACTTGGGAGGAACCCAGTTCTAAGCCCAGTAGCATACCGACCTGATAACCAAGTAGGTTCTCGATTCGAGGTGCAAAATCCAAGCACTATTCCTAGAGTTTACCATTCCACAGCAGTTCTTTTACGAGACGGGCGTGTTCTTGTTGGTGGAAGTAACCCACATGATAAATATGAATTCACAAATGTCCTTTACCCAACTGAACTGAGTTTAGAGACGTTCTCTCCGTCTTACTTGGATTCAGACTCTTCTGGATTACGCCCGAAAATAATCTTGCCTGTGACAAATAGTAGAATTCAATATGGCAAACAATTGGTCATTGTTTTTACTATTTCTGGTATTGTGGATCTAAGCTCTGTCTCAGTGACAATGGTGGCACCTTCATTTAACACACATTCTTTTTCAATGAACCAAAGGTTGTTGGTACTCGATGGTGGTGTTGCTTCCAAGATTCTTGGGCAAACAAGATACCAAGTTGTTGTGAGGGCTCCACCCTCTGGTAACATAGCTCCGTCTGGGAATTATCTTTTGTTTGTGGTTCACAAAGAGATTCCAAGTACAGGTATTTGGGTTCAAATGCAGTAGCATTACCACTGTTTTGGTGTGGTCATCATATTCTATTGTATGATTATTTATTTAAAATTTCTATGTGATATGCAACCATGATGTTGTTTGATTAAATGAATAGATTTGTCCTTTTTCAGTTTTTGAGTGTTCGTTCATTTAAACTTTTATAATATATATGAAGTTTTTATTCATATAAATTAGTTAATTAAAAAAATCATTTGTATACTTCTCTTACTTTCACGTTTCGTAACAGAAAACTTTTGTATATTAAGTGAATCTTCTCGTGTATATGCATGTCTTATTTGTGTACATCAGGTCCTCAATACAAAATGGCAAATGAAGGTACAGGTTGTATTATGCGGAAGCGGAACTAAATGTAACCGTTGTATTTGTGCCCCTACAATCCTGCCACCGAACCTATTTAAAGTCATGTTGTCAAAAATATAATACGAAGGGACCAGGAAATTATATTATATAACCCTACAAAAAGTAACTTGTGGTACCTTAGAATAAGTTAATAGTTGGGTCTCTTCACATCACACCCTTAAATAATACTCTTGCATTAATACACATACCATATATTAAACACATGTTATGCAACCCAAACCAACATGTCCCAATATACACACCCCTTTACTAACTTAGGGTACGTCTCTTTGGTTTAAACACCGCGTCCTTAGAAAATTTATTTATGAAAAACATACGTGCCTTTTGAACAAACATCATGTCTGTTAGAAAATGATGCCAAACTTGGGTTGTGTTTCTTTTATTTAAACATCGTGTCCCTTAGAAAATGATGCCAAGCTTAAGTTATGTCTCTTAAGTTTAAAGGTCGTATCTGTTAAAAAAATTGTTTAAGAAAAACACATGCCCTCCTTTTGATTAAACATCACGTCCATTTGAAAATTTATTTATGCTACCGTTCAAATAATGCCAAACCAACACGTCAAGTAAACACCGTCTCGCATGATGCACCGCTTAAAAGAATGTGTTTTAAAAATGCACTTGCCAACATCTAAACAACTGGAAAGAATTTGTCCTTTTTTTTATCTCATATTCGATCTTCAATAAAATGGTTGCGATTTCGGAAGATCAAGCCCGCACAAATTTGGAAATCAAGCCTTTCCGTCTCCGGTGAGTCATACCGCCATCTCTTCTTCTCCGGTGATTCATAACCGCCGCCTATTCGTCTCCGGTTATTGGTTACCCCGTTTACGTTTGGAAAAACAAAACTCACGGTTCAAACCCTTCGCCAATTCATAATCATCACGGCACACCCACCTTACATTGTCCGGAGCCCATCACATGACTCGCACGATGGCAAATCATCAACCACTGTTAATCCTCCATTACTGTTTGTAATGGATGCATCAACTTTCTTTTTCCTCAAGATGGTATATCTTTATGATCTGTATTTATATATTCATTCGATCGGTTGATAACAAATAGTTTTTTTTAGGCCCTAACTATCTGCACACCCAGTTTGCCTATCTGCACACTTATGGTTTACCTACGCTGCGTATTGACCTATACGCAGCGTATAGGGTTACCTCTATACGCTGCGTATAGAGCTATACCCAGCGTATATAAACCATGCATTTCAGAGCCTTATCAGCAATCATTGCACAGAAAACAAGGGTTATATACGCTGCGTATAGGTCTATACGCAGCGTATATAAACCATTAGATTTTTTTGAGTCATTTTGGTAGGTTTGAGGGATCATTTTTTCACAAAGTTTAAATACGCTGCGTATAGACCTCTAAGGAGCGTATATAAAGGTCTGAAAATGTCTTTTATACCCTTGTGTTGAGGCTATACGAAGCCAAATACAAGGGTAGTTGTGTCATTTTTGTCTCATACGCTACGTAGGGACCTCTAAGGAGCGTATATAAAGCTCCATTTTTGTATTTTTTTATTGTGTATTCCTTTGTTTATTTATAAAAAAAAGTAAATTAATTGTGTGTATTTTGGGGTATTTCCATGTTTATTTATAAAAAAACAATATTATTAAAAATAATACAAATATTTTGAATTATAAGAATTAAAAATAATACAAATATTAGGTCCCGTATTGACCTCGTATAAGCCTATAAGTGTGATATCGTATCGTATAGGTGTGGTTTAGGTCCCGTATTGACCTCGTATAAGCCTATAAGTGAGATACCGTGTCGTATAGGTGTAGTATAGGTCACGTATTGACGTCGTATAAGCCTATAAGTGTGATATTGTATCGTATAACGTAGTATATGTCACGTATTGACTTCGTATAAGCCTATAAGTGTGATATCGTATCGTATAGCGTCGTATAGGTCACGTATTGACCTCGTATAAGCCTATAAGTGTGATATCGTATCGTATAGGTGTAGTATAGGTCACGTATTGACCTCGTACAAGCCTATAAGTGTGATATCGTATCGTATAATGTTGTATAGGTCACGTATTGACCTCGTATAAGCCTATAAGTGTGATATCGTATCGTATAGCGTCGTATAGGTCACGTATTGACCTCGTATAAGCCTATAAGTGTGATATCGTATCGTATAGGGGTAGTATAGGTCACGTATTGACCTCGTATAAGCCTATAAGTGTGATATCGTATCGTATAACATAGTATAGGTCAAGTATTGACCTCGTATAAGCCTATAGGTGTGATATCGTATCGTGTAGCGTCGTATAGGTCACCTATTGACCTCGTATAAGCCTATAAGTGTGATATCGTATCGTATAGGTGTGGTTTAGGTCACGTATTTACCTCGTATAAGCCTATAAGTGTGATATCGTGTCGTATAGGTGTGGTTTAGGTCCCGTCTAATCCTATATGCATATACAAGACCTATAGGAAACCTATACGAGACTTATACTACATTATACGATACGATACGATACGATACTATACTATACAATAACACCCGTATAGGCCTCTATACGAGACTTATATACTATACACTATACGATACGATATGATGCAATACGATACGATACGATGCAATACGATAAGATAATTTAATTTAAACGATAACAATATAATATATTTGTATTATTTACGAATAATATTGTTTTTTTATAAATATTTTTTTTTTATAATTAAACAAAGGAATACGATAATTTAATTTAATCGATAACAAAACAATATATTTGTATTATTTACCAATAATATTGTTTTTATATAAATAACTTTCTTTTTTAATTTTTATAATTCATAATATTTATATTATTTTTATTTTTATAATTTATATTTGTATTATTTACCAATAATATTGTTTTTTTTATAAATAATTTTCTTTTTTTTATAAATAAACAAAGGAATACACAATAAAAAATACAAAAATGGAGCTTTATATACGCTCCTTAGAGGTCCCTACGCAGCGTACGAGACAAAAATGACACAACTACCCTTGTATTTGGCTTCGTATAGCCTCAACACAAGGGTATAAAAGACATTTTCAAATCTTTATATACGCTGTGTATAGGTCTATACGCAGCGTATATAAAGGGTAGTATTTATTTTTAACCCCAAACATGTGGTTAAATTATCTTTTTAACCCTTATTGTATATATACGCTGCGTAGAGACCTCTAAGGAGCGTATATAAAGGTCTGAAAATGTCTTTTATACCCTTGTGTTGAGGCTATACGAAGCCAAATACAAGGGTAGTTGTGTCATTTTTGTCTCATACGCTGCGTAGGGACCTCTAAGGAGCGTAAATAAAGGTCCATTTTTGTATTTTTTTATTGTGTATTCCTTTGTTTATTTATAAAAAAAAAAGTAAATTAATTGTGTGTATTTTGGGGTATTTCCATGTTTATTTATAAAAAAACAATATTATTAAAAATACTACAAATATTATGAATTATAAGAATTAAAAATAATAGAAATATTAGGTCCCGTATTGACCTCGTATAAGCCTATAAGTGTGATATCGTATCGTATAGGTGTGGTTTAGGTCCCGTATTGACCTCGTATAAGCCTATAAGTGAGATATTGTGTCGTATAACGTAGTATATGTCACGTATTGACTTCGTATAAGCCTATAAGTGTGATATCGTGTCGTATAGGTGTAGTATAGGTCACGTATTGACGTCGTATAAGCCTATAAGTGTGATATTGTATCGTATAACGTAGTATATGTCACGTATTGACTTCGTATAAGCCTATAAGTGTGATATCGTATCGTATAGCGTCGTATAGGTCACGTATTGACCTCGTATAAGCCTATAAGTGTGATATCGTATCGTATAGGTGTAGTATAGGTCACGTATTGACCTCGTATAAGCCTATAAGTGTGATATCGTATCGTATAACGTAGTATAGGTCACGTATTGACCTCGTATAAGCCTATAAGTGTGATATCGTATCGTATAGCGTCGTATAGGTCACGTATTGACCTCGTATAAGCCTATAAGTGTGATATCGTATCGTATAGGGGTAGTATAGGTCACGTATTGACCTCGTATAAGCCTATAAGTGTGATATCGTATCGTATAACGTAGTATAGGTCACGTATTGACCTCGTATAAGCCTATAAGTGTGATATCGTATCGTATAGCGTCGTATAGGTCACGTATTGACCTCGTATAAGCCTATAAGTGTGATATCGTATCGTATAGGGGTAGTATAGGTCACGTATTGACCTCGTATAAGCCTATAAGTGTGATATCGTATCGTATAACGTAGTATAGGTCAAGTATTGACCTCGTATAAGCCTATAAGTGTGATATCGTATCGTATAGCGTCGTATAGGTCACGTATTGACCTCGTATAAGCCTATAAGTGTGATATCGTGTCGTATAGGTGTAGTATAGGTCACGTATTAACCTCGTATAAGCCTATAAGTGTGATATCATGTCGTATAGGTGTAGTATAGGTCACGTATTAACCTCGATACGATACTATACTATACAATAACACCCGTATAGGCCTCTATACGAGACTTATATACTATACACTATACGATACGATTTGATGCAATACGATAAGATAATTTAATTTAAATGATAACAATATAATATATTTGTATTATTTACGAATAATATTGTTTTTTATAAATAATTTTCTTTTTTTATAAATAAACAAAGGAATACGATAATTTAATTTAAACGATAACAAAACAATATATTTGTATTATTTACCAATAATATTGTTTTTTTATAAATAATTTTCTTTTTTAATTTTTATAATTCATAATATTTATATTATTTTTTATTTTTATAATTTATATTTGTATTATTTACCAATAATATTGTTTTTTTATAAATAATTTTTTTTATAAATAAACAAAGGAATACACAATAAAAAAATACAAAAATGGAGCTTTATATACGCTCCTTAGAGGTCCCTACGCAGCGTATGAGACCAAAATGACACAACTACCCTTGTATTTGGCTTCGTATAGCCTCAACACAAGGGTATAAAAGACCTTTTCAGACCTTTATATACGCTGCTTAGTGGTCAATACGCAGCGTATTTAAACTTTGTGAAAAAATGATCCCTCAAACCTACCAAAATGACCAAAAAAAATCTAATGGTTTATATACGCTGCGTATAGACCTATACGCAGCGTATATGACCCTTGTTTTCTGTGCAATGATTGGTTATCAGGCACTGAGATCCATGGTTTATCTACGCAGCGTATTGGTCAATACGCAGCGTAGAGGGTTAACCCTATATGCTGCGTATTGACCAATACGCTGCCTAGATAAACCCTAATTTTGCTAGGGTTTGGTGTGCCAATAGGCACACCCTTTTTTTTTATATTTGATGTATATAAAATTGACGATCGATTCGTTTTCTTAGTGATGTTTGTTGGGTTTTGTGTTTTGTTGGTTTGATTTTATCATGATTTTTTTGAATGCATGTTGATTGTTTAATATTTGTTTATTATTTTTGGATTAGTTATGAGAAAGTATTGTAATTGTAAGTTATAGAATATGTGTTTGAACGATCGACGACAAGAGGATAGGTTGTAGTCTTCCTATTCGTCTATATCTTCCGTCGATCTAAGGGTTCGTCGGAAAAAAAAAGACTCGATGGGCGGTTGTGGGAGATGGTTGTGGTAGTTTTGGCTTTAGCGGTGGTAGTGGTTTATGGCGCTGAGATGAAACTAAAAACTGAAAAGTTGTATTTGGAAATTGGAAGTTCTTGCACGAGAATTGGAATATGAAATGTTTTTTTTATAAAAGCTGAATATGGAACTTGTAAGTCTTCACATGAGAATTGGAATATGAAATGTTGTTATAATATTATAGGTAAATTACAAAAATCGTTCTTTTTTATGTATATCACTTATTACAAACTGTGTATTTTGTCTTCAATAATTACAGAAAATGTACTTGATGTTTGCAAACCCTTGCAAGTTATGTCCTTTAGCTCTAACTCAGTTAATTTTTGTGGTTAAATCTGACCAAATAGACCCCACATAAGGGTATTTTTGTGGTTAAATCTGACCAAATGGACCCTACATGAGAGTAAAATGAACAAAATACCCTCATGTGAGGTCCATTTGGTCAAATTTAACCACAAAAAATTAACTTAGTTAGGGTTAAAGGACATGACTTGCAAGGGTTTGCAAACATCGAGTACGTTTTCTATAGTTATTGAAGATAAAAGACACAGTTTACAATAAATGACATACATAAAAGACAATTTTTGTAATTTACTTTAATATTATACTCAGCATTTAATAATCGCCTAATTATTATTATTATTGTTTTTATTTTATTTTCAAACTAATCGTATATCAAATTTTTAGAAAATTTGAAATACATATTCAAGTTAAATTAAATAATAAAATAAAATAAAATTAGTTAAGATTAATATTATTTTTAATACACATACCCCCTCTTATTAATTTGAGCAGTTTAAAGGAGGCGGTGAAAGAGATGATTGGCAATATAGGTTCATCAATCGTCAAGGTGGAAGAAAATTGTATACACGGTTATTTTGGCGACGGTATGGTGGATTTGGAACGCTAGAAATTTAAAGGTGTTTGAAGGCCAGTTTGTACCAAACTCAGAGATCTGTAGACCTAATAAAAGAAGATGCATTTCTTTGGATGACTCATCGCTCAAGATAACGAAGCCAGATTGGGATTAGTGGTTTGAGTTTAATGTTTTGGATATTCTGTAATGGTTTTTTGCTTCTGTCTGTATTTTCCTTTGTTCTGCTAATTTTCAACCCCTTGCTGGCTCTATTTATATATATAAATAGTGTGTTGCCGTTCAAAAAAAAACATTTTTCAATGCACGAGTAAATCGTTCAAGCGTGTGCGCGATTTAACATTTTCACATATTTTTTTAGGTACCATCTGACGCCTTCGTCTCATCGCGCATGTCATAAGTAAGACGACCGGTTATTAAAACATTGGCTTCATCCGTTAAAAGTAACATTTCGTAATAATTTAGTAAAACTACAATAATGGACACATAAGTTGCAAAACATGCTTCAAAAGAAAAATTACATAGCATAAAACTTATTATTTTCAAATTTCATATACTTATTCTTTATCAACATCCCGCCGCAACACGCGGGTTAACGTCAACTCGTTAGTAAACAAAAAGAAATATGATATCAAAATACCAAACTTCGGGTAAAAGTTATTACTAAACTTTTTTTTTTTATTTTGAATAGCTTAAATCACACCAAATCTGTTTTTGGCGGGGTCGAACCCTTGACTTGGACGGGAACACCACCTTAACTTCAATGGTTTTGCCAATTGAACCAAACCCCAATGACATATTAAACGTTGGTAGAACACTGATTAAGATGTATGTATGTCGTTGCCAATAATATATATTTCAAACACATCTCGAGATATTAGCGATTTTGTAACGTTTATCCCATTACATTGATAAATGTTGACTTTGTATCAATTATTGTATATTTGTATGCAAAACAAAAGAATACAACTTTGAGAATAAAATTCCAATACATGTGCTAAATAACAAACAGCACTAGTACATATTTGATCAAAAGATGCGGTTAAATTAGCTATATGATGCGGTTTTAGACCCGCATCTTATGGCAAGGCATCTTTTGGCTATATATCAAATAATGCGGGTCCAAGAGATGCGGTTCTTGAACCGCATCTTTTGATATATTAACAAAAACTACTTTTTTCCTAATATACTCAAAAGATGCGGTTTTAGAACCGCATCTATTGGTGTTTAGAGTAAGATAATATATATATATATATATATATATATTGTTAATTTCCAATAAATTCTATTACAAATTTCCAATAAATTCCCATGATTAACAAATTGTCTGAGAATTAAAATAAAATATACAAAAAAACAAAATTATATTAGAACCAGTATAATATAACCTAAGAATATAAAATACAAAGGTTTCAAAGTAACATAATATTACAAAAGTTTCAGGTAACACAACAATACATAAAACTCTAAAGATGAAAGTGATATACAGTAACTTCCTGAACCGACCGATGTCTTCATACTTTCAACCCAAACCAACGTCTTCAATCCATACTTGCAACTAGAATCGTAGAGAAGAAAAAGTTCGTTAAACTAACCAAAACAATGTTGAACTAACCTAAACAATGTTGAGGTTGTAGATGGCCCTAGGAAAATCAAATTCCAACTCTATAGCGGCAGGAACTGCATTACAAAAACATGTCATTAAGAGACTGATACTTGCAACCCCATCCTATGTCTTCAATTAATACTTGCAACAGGAATCGTCAAAATTGCCTAACAAAACAGAATGTTAAATTATTAAAAATGAAGCTTAAAAATTATCTAAAAGTGTATATATGTATAAGATAAGATGGAATCTTTAATTGAATGATAAAGCCCATGTAATAAGAAGTAATCAGAGCGAATCTATAAACTTTCAAATAGACGTTCAACATGTTCAATATACCAAAAAATAATGATCTCATATTGTAGGTTGTTCTTATTAAAGAAACAGAAAAAGAAAAATGATAGGAATCACTCCCCTATTCCAGCATCAACAAATATATCTAAAAAATAAGAGCTATGTTTTGCTTGAATATATAAGAACTTACAGTGGCAGACCATATGAGTGGATGCTGCTTTAAAGACGTACTGATTCTTAGTGCAGAAATTACACAAGTATGATGCTTATGTAAGAGACGCCCAACCCAAGTGAGTTCTTTCTCATGAAGGATCACTAATAACCGTTCAAAGTAACATATTAACTCAACGTTGTCAAACTCATACATACTGTACCGATCTTCAGCTTGATGATCAACCATACTGATGTTATTCATGTCAAGATCAAGTTCCTCTTTAGGTGATCCATTTCTATCCACGCCTCTCTCTAGGGGTGTAAACGAGCCGGGCCGAGCCCGAGCTCGACTGGGCTCTCGAGCTCTCTGGGCTTGTTTACACCCCTACCTCTCTCACTACAACCTTATTTCACATAGAGTTATTACAAAAAAGTCAACAAACAAGAAACTTAATTAACAAAAAATTGAAGTGCTTAATATATGTACAACATATGCAAGTTGTAAAATGTGTATTCTATATCAATTATATTGTAAACAGGTTGTAGTGTAACACATATAAAATTGAGTACACTATACTATGGATAAATACAGAGAAAATAGGCAAATAACTTAGAAGCTATAACTTAGGACCCATTAAACACTTAAAACTATGTTGGGTATTGTCTACTGCTTATAGTACATAAAACAAATTATCACATGTTTACAATTTAGCACCCAACATTATAGACATAATACATAAAAAGAGAACAGATAAATAATCAAGAGATATAGTCTAGGATCTTTACCTAACCCATGTTACAATGAAGATTGCTATTTCATGATCCAACCAATAAGCTTGGTTTAAAAAAGCGGGAAGCGCACAAAAGCGGTGAGCTCTAAAAAAGATTTTTTTAAAGCGAAGCGCAAAAGCGGTGAGCTTTTTGTACGCAAAGCGCAAAGTGATAATAAATTTTATTTTATATATCCCGTAAGTGTTTAGCCTCCAATACCTATGATTTAGCTATAATTAAGCTTTATATATGTTTTAAAATGAAAAAAAACATAAATGTACAGCATAAAAAGCCTGCTGTACAACACTTAGAAGCATAGAAACACCCCATGTACAAAAAGCGTGCGCCTCAGCCTACGCCTTACGTCAATTTTCCCCTAAAAAGCGCGCCTCAGCTGCGCTTCTTGTACACCCTGCCCGCTTTGAAGCGCAAAAGCGATGGAGTTTGCGCCTAGATGCGCTTCGCGCTTAAGGCGCGCTTTTTAAAACCAAGCCAATAAGTACATCAACTTAAACTGTATTTGAAGTTAGACAAAAAAAAAGTTAAGCTAAAGTCTTCCCTGGTCTAAAATTTCAATGATTGTTGCAATAAAGGTTAACATGCATGAATCCCTGAAATTATTGTAATCACAAAACTTAGAAAATAATTTACAAATGTGGTTAGAAAAGTTACGTTAATTTAAGCTCAATTCATATAAAAGAAAAATAAATCCTAACTCAGATCATTTGCACTGTTTCAACAATACTTTTTAAACTAATCTACAGTTATTTCCATGTACGTGTCAAGAACAATGATATGGGTACTTGTTAAACTTCCGATCCCATATCTCCCAAAGCTGTAATATAAGTTGCATATCAGCATATTCAACAATAATAAATAATTTTCTCCTCGATATTAAACACCACATTTCGTGCTTATTATTAAACTGCATAAAACATATAACATATACATAATTAAATACACATGTATGTAGGTGAAAAAATAGTAGATTATGTACTAGAATCTGTGTTAGAGAAAGAGATTACCTTGAACTGGGACTCCATCCTTGTAAAAATAGCATAGTATCTCACAGTAAGCTTCCATGAACTGATCAGAGCCGGATCTTGTCCAACAATGGTGGAACTCATACCTCCATAAACTACATAATCCCAATTTCTTAAACAATAAAACTCACCCACCATACCAACCAAATTACTGTATAACCTACCCAAAGGACATCCTAGTGGTAGGGGTGTAAACAAGCCGAGCCGTGCCCGAGCTCGGCTCGTTATGTTTTTATGAAGCTTGAGCTCGAGCTCGGCTTGGTCCGAACCTACTTCTCTGAGCTCGAGCTCGGCTCGCGAGTAAAACCCAAAGCTCGAGCTCGAGCTCGACTCGGCTCGAGCTATTTCGAGAACAACCTCAAATGAGCTAAAAGCTCGGGTCGAGCTCGGCTCACCAATGTTATCATCATCATTATTATGTTATACATATAAAAAACTAAAATTTTGTTTAGGCTCGTTTGGGCTCGCGAGCCTAAAGGAGCTTTGTATTTCAGGCTCGAGCTCAGGCTCGAGCTCAGGCTCGAGCTCGGGCTCGTTAAGGTTCGACTTGTTCGAGCTTTTAACCGAGCCGATCACGAGTAGCTCTCGAGCCTCTGGCCTTGTTAACACCCCTACCTAGTGGTAAGGTGCCTCTCCTATATACAAATCCTGCAAAATGTGGGTATTAAAGCTTAGCCGAAACACCTAAGCAAAGACTATCAAAGCTACAGCAAGTTGTAGAATATGATTTTGGAAGGTGTCAAGAAATCACAGGTAGATCAACAATGCTTGAAACTGAACAAACTCTGCCATATAAGTCAAATAAAAATTATTTTATTTCAATTCGTGTTATATTTTTTGTAAACCAGTTTTCATTTTTTTTAAACCAACCGACTATACAATTAGACTTATTAAACCACAGACCCAACCAACTTCCATCAGTTTGACCAGTTTTTTGGCTTCCATACACACAACTACAAAATAAAAGGTTTCAACCCAATCCCTTATTGATCTATTTCCCAACTTACCAGGCCTGCAAAATCTGTCATCTTTAAAGTTTAAACCATAAATCCCCAAACACTCAACCAAAACCAATGATGAATCTAGGTCAAAAAGAGGGGAGATTACCGAGAGAAAAAAAAGACTAATTCCGAGACCGGGACAATGATAGACACCCATGTACTAGAATCTGTGTTAGAGAAAGAGATTACCTTGAACTGGGACTCCATCCTTGTAAAAATAGCATAGTATCTCACAGTAAGCTTCCATGAACTGATCAGAGCCGGATCTTGTCCAACAATGGTGGAACTCATACCTCCATAAACTACATAATCCCAATTTCTTAAACAATAAAACTCACCCACCATACCAACCAAATTACTGTATAACCTACCCAAAGGACATCCTAGTGGTAGGGGTGTAAACAAGCCGAGCCGTGCCCGAGCTCGGCTCGTTATGTTTTTATGAAGCTTGAGCTCGAGCTCGGCTTGGTCCGAACCTACTTCTCTGAGCTCGAGCTCGGCTCGCGAGTAAAACCCAAAGCTCGAGCTCGAGCTCGACTCGGCTCGAGCTATTTCGAGAACAACCTCAAATGAGCTAAAAGCTCGGGTCGAGCTCGGCTCACCAATGTTATCATCATCATTATTATGTTATACATATAAAAAACTAAAATTTTGTTTAGGCTCGTTTGGGCTCGCGAGCCTAAAGGAGCTTTGTATTTCAGGCTCGAGCTCAGGCTTCATAAAGGAGCTATCTGGATACTAACAAACCAATTTAAAACACAATTATTCTTTCAAAGATTTTCAAATCCCCCATAATCTTGACTACATATATATAGCACATATATAAAACAGGATATACACACCACGATAATCGGACAATATAAAGATAAAAGAAGGTTGGGGTTTCCATCACCTCTTCGAATGTGTTCAAGAACCGTGATGTTCGATTAAGACCTTCATAAAGATGAAGGAAGATTGAGGCGGTTGTCTGTTGCGTCCGATCTTCGATGGATGGTGGATGACTTTGAGGTATTTAATTTTTTGGGAGCAGATGGTGGAGACCGGAGAGGAGAAGTTTCTGGGAGATGGAATGGTTTTTGGTGTTTAATTTTTTTGGAGACGGAGGGAAATGAATTCTTGTGAGGGTAGGAGAGGTTTTTAGGGTTTAAATTTTTTTGAAGATGGAGGGAGGTGAAATTTTGTGGGGGGAAATTGGGGGCAAAAGCTGCGGGTCAACAACTTCCGCATCCAATGGTGCGTGTGAAACCAAAGAAACACTCAAAAGGCAAAGAACCGCTCAAAAGATGCGGTTTGAAGGGTGAACCGCACCTTTTAGCAATTGTTATTCGCATCCATTGCTCACTTTTGTACTAGTGCAGGTTCTAAAATTCTCAAATATTACTACCAATCAGAAAACCCTTCCTAGTAAAATTATATGCAACATTTCAATTACAATAATAGTTAACGAACCATTTCATATGTGAAGGGCCAGTACATATGTGAACAAGCGAGAATACATAACAATAGTTATTAGGAAACGCGTTTGAACCAATGTATCAGACTCTTTCTGAGGAGTAGGTTTGAATTGATGATGTAGGATCGTTTTTGAACCCGAATGAGTCATTCAGAAGAGTTTATCTCAGTTTCAGAGGCGGAAACAAAGAAACTAAGTTCAATTCAGCTAGTAATACACTTTAAACTGTTGTATGATTGATTTCGGAACGTTTTACAACCTGACAACACTTCGGCAGCACTTCGTTGCTCTGGCCGGAAAGTTACAAATGAATTAGACATAAGGGTATTTATAGGGGAAGACCCTTCCGTTTGAAAATGATACAACACTTTCAAACGGAACCCTTTCAAACTTTACATTCAAACGGTCACCTATGTTCAAACGGTTACATGTATAAACAATTATAAATTTGACTTTCAAACGTAACACTCTACTTTGTCTTCATGTGTGCCAAGTTGTGATGTCATCATTGATGTCACATGATGACACTTTGATGATGTCACATTTGTTTAACACTGCAACGAACCCGAGACTCGACGTAAGACGAAGACGACAGATGAATGCACCAACAGACTCCCCCTCAGATGTTGACGAGTCTTCAGTGTCGAGTCTTCAACATCTTCAGTCTTTATCAGTCTTTTCGAACTCTTTGAAGTATCTGACGCTGTAAGTATCCTCAAATCTCCTCTCTTCTCTTCTTCAACATCAACAGACTCCTCACAATCAATCTCTACTCAGATGTCTTCAGACTCCCCCTTTTGCTATGCTGGGATCGCAGTCTGGCTTGTTGAAATCACACAATCCTCAGGTATCAGAACCTAACTCTCTGTCATTCAAATAACCTGCACATTCTCTACCCAAAAATAAATTTTCTGATGACCACTTGTAGAACAAATTTTAAAATGATTCAACATTTATAGTCTCTGATGAACCACATGCAGGAATATCATTTTCATTTTCAAAACAACACACTCTCACAAACCTGTTCGTCACGTTTAGCACTCGGAATTTTGAAAATTAGCTCTCCAACACCAGTTGTCGAAAATCTTTTTGAATTTTTCAAAATTTATGCTAAAACACACTAAAATCTTTTTGGATTTTTCAATAAAAAGAAATACAGTAAAGAAATATTTACATACAATATTTTTGTGAGTTTGTGCAAGAGGATCATATCAGTTTCTGAGACAAATCACCAACACCGTTAAGCTTCATTTCATTTTAAGTTCTAAACGATTCACTTAGATTGTCAGTATACTGGTCCACCTAAATTTTCACACAAAGTTCAACTGCTTCGAGATACGATATTAATGTTTTAAGCACTTAAACTCAATCGCGTGTCCCACCTCAGAATATACTCCCGTATCCAGATCCCAATATTCAATCTTACAGGTAATTATGACACAAATGATATCTGTAAGGGGTCAATAAATTATGAAGAATCATGAGAGCTCAGGTCAGAACTACCGTTCAGCAGAGAGATCATGACTCAACTTTTGGGTGTGTCCCCTTTAGAGGATCTTTTTTACAACAGCATTGCTAAGCAATTTTATTGTCTTATCATATATGCTGAGGGTGATGCTATGTTTCAAGCATTTGCGAAAAGTATTATTCGAGGACTAGGTCAGAACCACCGTTCAGCAGAAGTCCCGGAATAATACCCCAGACATCATTGAGTATAAAGACCTAGTATATCAGAATATGAGACCTTTCAAACGAGATTTCGGGGGTTACCCATATATCCGAGAGATGTATCCCCACGATATAAGCAAGTTTGAAATTTAGGTTTATATCTCGTCACAATCTACTAAATGTGCAAAAATCTACCGGCACATCATCAGTAAGACCGTTTATCACATTTTTAATTTCCAATTCTTTAGCATGCTGTGATAGTCCACTGATGTACTATCATTTCCTCTTTTATGCAACAAAAACTCATTTTTGATTTTATCATGTTTTTGAATTTTTCAAATTTTCAAATGTTTTTGGATTTTCTAAAAATTTCTTACTCCCCCTAAAATGCAAACACATTTTAGGAAATTTGAAAACAAACTATACAATAAAATTGACAACCGATATCGAATTGCTTCAATTCGCCATTCACTTGGCATAAACAATCAGAACTCCCCCTCAAACTATTTTCCCATTTAGATTTCAAAACACTTAAGTTTGTTTTAATCAAATGGTTTTTCCGGAAAATAAGTTTGATTTTACCACTTGTAAAGTTGAGGATATGGTTCATCATTTTGTCTTCAACCATTTGTAGAAAATCAAGTACAAATTGATGTCCCTGATTTACCACTTGTACAAAAAACACAATCAAATACACAGAAAGATGCCGATTCCTGATCCACGATTACCAACTTGGGATCTCCGGCAAGTCCACAGACTCATTGTTCATAGTATGAACCATCCCAGTCACGAACTAAGGATGGTTCAGTTTTCTCCTTCTGCATCTTTTTCTCATAAAACTCCTTTGTTCCTTTGACCTTCCTGTCAATCATTTTACCAAAAATATGATGAACTTTGGAGTTAAAGACTTTTTCAACATCAAAATCCTTTTTGTCATCATAAAATTGATTTGATATCTCAACTTTACCAATTTTCTTTTTATAATTTTCAGCCCGAAGTGATGGAAAATTTTCATCATCCACATTCAGAACTGATTTATCACTTTTTACCTCAACCTGTGGCTCCTCTGATTTTGTGGATTCAGATTCATCGCCAGAAGATAGCTCCTCTGATTTTGACCTATCAGAATCATCGCTAGAGCTTTCAGCAACTTTCTTAACAACCCATCTCTGGTTGTCAGATTTAGCTCTCTTCTTGTAAAACTTGTTTGAACATTCACCAATTTCAAAAATAGAATTTTTGAAAAGTTTGGTTCTGTCAATTAGTGGTTCAAACACAATTTTCTTGTCTTTCGAGTTACAAGAAACTCCCTGTTTTGACTGTATTGCCTTTGAACAATCTTTGGCAATATGTCCAACATTGTTGCATTTGAAACAGGTTCTCGTTTCTTTCATCTCTTCTTGCTTCTTTGCAAGAAATTCTTTGTTCGATTGTCTCCAGAATTCTTTCTTTTCTTCTTCTTCTGATGAAGTACCTGAAACAAATGTCATCTTTGATTTAAAATCACGAACATATTTTTCATTTTTCTGTTTTTCTGTTGGAATAAATCCAAGACCTTTCTTTTTGAAATTACGGTTAGGATTTGGTTTCTTTTGAAAACCAGAACCAGAACTGTAACTTTTTTTCTTGTTTAATCTTTGTTGTACTCTTGAGGTGTAAGGTTTACCTTTAAGATTTAAATCTTTTATTTCAGAAATATTAATTTCTGTAAGTTTGAAAACTTTTTTTATCAATTCAGTTTTGACACCTCTTATTGGAAATTCCTCATCAGAATATAATTTGTCGGAATCATTCAAAGTATATGCAACTTTAAACGTTTCGTCATTCAAATTAGATTTTGATAACAGGAATTCTTTATTGTAAACTCTTTTAACCGAAGATTTTTGATTGTTGACTGTCGAACTCGAACTTTCAAAACCAGCCATTGACTCTGACACTGACTTTGACTCTGAGTTTGACTCCAACTTTGACTCCTCAGTTTCATCTTTATCCAACACCTGATCGACGACTTTCTTTATTAACTCGGACTCATGATCAGTGTCAGATGATGTAAACACGACATCAATATTTTCTGGCAAATTGACTGACGACTCCGACTCCCACTGTAAATTTGTTGCTTTTTCGACTCTTTCATGATTTGGATTCCTGGGCAAATATCCATTTTCTAACGGGGGTGGACACTTGTTGTAACTGACATCTTGTTTCTTACCAGAATCCTTCTTGTCAGTCTTTTTCTTTGAGTCACTCTTCTTCTTGTTCTTCTTGTTCTTCTTTTCTGAAGTCTTTTCTGGAGTCTTTTCTTCAATCACTTTTCCATCATCCTTCTTTTCTTCAGTTACTTCATCCTCTTCAAATGCCTTCATTCCTTCAACAGTTGGATAGATCCTGTCAATGACATAAGAAGTACATGAGTAACTTTTCAACAATCGGTTCACTCTTTCAGTCTCAATTCTTTGCAACTCCAACTTTTGTTCTAGCACAGCACACTTCTCAATGTAGTTGTTCACCACTTTTTGCTTTGTCATAAAAGCTCCTTGAAGTGTTTTCATCGCTGTTGCTTGTTCTTCACTTGTTTGATTATACTGGTTCATTGCTTTGTTCAGTACATCATAAGATTCCTTTAAACTATTCAAGTTATAGATCAATGTACTGTTCTGCTTCTTCACAGCTTCACAGTTTTCACACTTCACTGGAATCTTCTTTGCATCAACTTCTTCATCAACTTTGAATTTTGGAACTTCAACCTTTACTTTCCTTTTGATCACTGGAATTTCTTCATCATCACTGCTAACTGGTGTTTTTACCTTTTTCTTCTTCTTTTTAACCTTTTCATCTTCACTATCACTTTCAGCAATCAGTTTCATATCAGCTTCGAATTTTCTCTTCCAATATTCAGTATCATCATCACTGTCCTCTTCAACTCGAGCTACAAAAGCTGTGTGAGCTTTAGCTTGATCAGGAATATAGTTATCCCAAGTAAAATTCTCCCAGCTAAAACCCTCAGGTAACTTTTCGTCATCTTGATCTATTATCAAGGCACTACCATTTACTCTCTTTAAAGAATCTTGATTCACTGCACAAGCTCTCTTTCCAGAGTCTTCAATAATTTGCATTCCATGTGCAGTTTGTGCTTGATGTTGATGTTGTTGAGACGGTTGTTGAGCAACTTGATGGTAGATGGCTTTTCGGTAGTAATCATTGTTGTTGTTAAAAGGATTATGAGCTCCACTTGCTTTGCGATTTTTGCACTCCCTCTTGAAGTGACATTTCTCCCTGCAACGAAAACAAGTGACTTTAGATTTGTCAAAACCTAAAGTAGAAGTACCAGCCTCACGAAGATCATCTCTTCCAGTGATTTGCTTGAATTTCTCAGCTCTCCTCAACACGCTGGCCAAACACCATTTTATGTCCATCAGCTCCATCTCTTCAGCATCGATCTGGTCGTAATCTTCTTTTGTCAACATTGGATTCCCAATTCGACCTGCAACAAAACTACCATAAGATTCAAGAACAGTTCCCAATAAAGACATATGACTTTTTGCTAACTCTTCAGAAAATTCCTGATCATTTTCAATGTTCAACACAATGTTGCATTGAATCTTTTTGCCATTTCTTGTTGTTGACACATTTGGATCAAATGATGGAAATGATGTAAAACTTGTTTTGCTGTTTGATCCTGATGATGAACTTCCAGGAGAATTCTTGACATTGTAAGCAGTTTCTATTTTCGGAGATAGATTTGAAGACTTTTCATTCACTCCTGCTTTATAATACAACCCAATATCTTGTTCACCATTGAAATCTTTCATTCGAATAATCTTTCGTTGCTCCATTTCTTGAGCTTCCAACTTCTCAATGAACTTGCTGAGTGTCAAATTGCTAAAACCTTTCTTGTTTCTAAGCATCATAAGATATGTTCCCCAAGTCTCGTATGGCAAAGCATCAGCAAGTTTTTCAATCAACTCTTCATTGTTTTTCTCAATACTCAATCTCTTCATGTTAGCAAGCAAATTGCAGTATCTTTCGATAATCTCTCTTGTACTTTCATTCTTTAATCCGCGAAACAGATCAAATTCTTTCTTTAGAAGCGATTTCTTGCTTTTGACCATTTCTTCACTACCACGAAACTTTGACCTTAAAGCTTTCCAAATCGAGTAGGAAGTTCCATTATGTTGCAATAGAACCAAAATATCTTCTTTCACAGCTTGTTGCAATAAACTCAGCATCATTTTCTCATCTTTGTACTTCTTTCTAGCATCGGCACTCAGATCTTTAATCGGAACCACTTCTTCATCATCATTCATCGGTCGAACATATTTTGTCTCGACACATTCCCAAGCATCTAAGTAGTTAGCTTGTACCCAATTCTCGAAACGACCTTACCAACCCTTATATTCTTCGATGTTCATTAGTTTGGGCGGTTTTTGCATTGTTCCAGTTTCGTTTTCGAGCATTGTGTTCTGTGCAACAGTGATTGAGGAAACCGGAGTAGCGAATGCGTTGTAAAAATCTTCGTCCATGTTTCGATTTTTCAACTGAACTGTATCACCTTGTGAAAATACCTGACAACAACAAACAAACACACAATCAGTTTTAAACTTTTATCAATTATTTGAAAGAAACTGGTACTCGAACTGATGATTTTCTGTGCAGACTGAACGATCAACTGTGCAGACTGAATAACCAACTGTGCGGACCGAATGACCAACTGACTGAATGACCCGGATCAAATTCAATTAACCTGATGAACCTTTGATACAAAATTGACTTTATGACACCTTTGAACTCCGAACCGTACGAATTCTCAAGCGAATTGATGACTTTAATACGCAACTTGACTGACAAAACAACTAATCGAAACGTGCGAACCGACTGAACTCCAAACCTGACAACACTTAATGCCAAAACAATTCCATTTGACCAAAATCCCACTTAATCGACAAACACTTTATATAACATCACATGCCTTTTAAGATTCAAAAACAATAATACTGATCACGTAAATGAAATGATTACAATCAGTTTATCACATGCACACCACTATCTCAATTAAATCACAATTCACATGTACCAAGCCTCTAAATTCTCATTTGACCAAACTTTAACTATGTCGACAACATCACATGCTACCTTTTTGACTTGACCAAAAATTCACATGCACACTTTGAATTCTTTTTTTTTTAAACTTGCCGACAACTTTCATATATCCACTAAACCAACAACTGATTAATTGAGTCTGACATATCACATGAATTTATGAATTACTATATCACATGCTATTGTCTTTAAAGTTGCACAAATCCAGATTATAAGAATCACATGCAAGTATTAGATGTTCACACACGTTATCAACTGACACTCTAACACGTGATATTCTTTTCCAATTACTGACAACAAATCACATGATCATTCCTATTTGGCTGAGATAATCACATGAACCTGACACATCTGATCAGATAAAAACAATTATCACATGAAGCTTCAATCACTTTCAAACGGTGCGATATATTTCAAACGATAAGTTCAAACGTGAACTCTCAAACAAAGTGTGGCTTTCAAACGGACATTTTCAAACGGTACACTTTCAAACAGTAGTGATCAATTTCAAACGATATGTTCAAACAGAACACCAGTTTCAAACGTAACAGTCCTGTTTTCAAACGATAGGATCAAATTTCAAACAGAAGGGTATGCATTTTCAAACGGGATGGCAATTTTCAAACGGAACACCTATGCTTCGTTCAAACGGAACCCATATTTCAGTCCTTTTTTTACCGGTTAAACTTCGAATTTTGAATTGATATTCTCAAGGGTTTGTCAAAACACAATTACGCACATATTGTGAAAGTTTCAGCCGATTTTAACCGTGAAAACTTGTAATTTTCGAAAAGAAAGGTGTAGAAACAGAAATTTTTGGCTGAATTGGTATGAACTCTTCCTCCTGAGCTCTGATACCACTTGT
>JARYGA010038256.1:0-35102 GCA_030545235.1 Helianthus tuberosus | reverse complement strand
AGAGACAGTTCTGTTAATGAATGATGAGAATTTTCCACCATTACAAGCCGCAAACCTAAAATCAAAAGGTGTTGAAACTAGAAAAATGTTTAATAGCAATGTTAAACATATTTTTAGTAAGATGGTTGATGGTAAGGAAAAAGGAGTGAAAGAGTTTTATGAAGAAAAGAGAAAAGCTCAAAATGCGCCCAAGACTGGTCAGGCTTGGGTACATAAATCTGTTGGTTGAATTTCTGACTTGCCGGAACTTCCAGGTTGGTAAGTGTGAAGCAGGTATCGGCATCATTCTTGAGAAATTCACAGGATGGTAACTGTGATATTTCGTCTTACATGTGGTAAATCAGGGACATTAAGTTGTACTTGATTTCCTACAAGTGTTTGTGTTGATAGAATCCTTATAATGTTAAATTTTCAAAATGGTTAAAAGAGAACAAGGTGATATGATGACCCCGAACTCACAAGTGATGGGTAAACAAACTAAGTTTTCCGGAAAAACCATTCTGATTAAAACAAACTTAAGTGTTTTGAAATCATTATGGGAAAATAGTTTGTTGTAAGGGGAAATGTTGATTGAATATGCCGAAACCCTCACGGCTGAACAAACATGATTACTTTTATCAGATTGAAAAACGGTTTTCAAACTGTTAAGATCAATGGGTTGTAAATCATGGGGGTACGTTATATTTTCTGCAAATCAGAGCATGTGAAGCAGAAAATGGATGGCGAGACAAAGCTATCAGTGTTGGTTGTCAAATTTTCTTTAAATGGTTTTGCATTTTAGGGGGAGAAAAAAAATTGTCATTAGAAAATCCAAAAACATTTGAAAATTTGAAAAAGTAAAAAACATGATAAAATTCAAAAATTTGAGTTTTTGCGTAAAAAGAGGAAATGATAGTACATCAGTAGACAGTTACAGTACGCTAAAGAAATGGAAAGTTTAAATGTGTTAAATGATCTCACTGATGATATGCCGATAGGTTTTTATACATTTAGTAAACTTTTTCGGGATATAAACCTAAATTTCACACTTGCTTATTTCGTGGGGAACACTACTTGGATATATAGGTAACCCCTGAAATCTCGTTTGAAAGGTCTCATAATTTGATATACTAGGTCTTTATACTCAATGATGTCTGGGGTATTATTCCGAGACTTCTGCTGAACGGTAGTTCTGACCTAGTCCTCGAATAATACTTTCCGCAAATGCTTGAAACATAGCATCACCCTCAGCATATATGATAAGACAATAAAATTGCTTAGCAATGCTGTTGTAAAAAAGATCCTCTAAAGGGGACATACCCACAAGTTGAGTCATGATCTCTCTGTTGAACGATGGTTCTGACCTGAGCTCTCATGATTCTTCATAATTTATTAACCCCTTACAGATATCATTTGTGTTATAATTGCCTGTAAGACTGAATATTGGGATCTGGATACGGGAGTATATTTAAGAGGTGGGACACATGAATAGGTTTAAGTTCTTAGAATACTTAATTCGTATCCTGAATCAGTTGAAATTTGTATGAAAATTTAAGTGGACAAGTATATCGACAATCTAAGTGAATTGTTTAATTCTTACTGTGTAACTAAGCTCAACGGTACTTGTGACTTGTCATAAACTGATATGATCCTCTGACGCATACTCAAACAAAAATATTGTCTGTAAATATGTTTGTACATATTTCTTTACTGCTTTATATTTTCAGAAAATACAAAAAGATTTTTGATTCTGCTTTATTTTCGACAACTGATGTCTGAGTGCTGAGTTTCAAAATCTAAGTAAGCTGATTGTGTTTCTGAAAATAAAACAAGCTCATTAAATTGAAACTTGATTTAAAATCAAAAATTTCAAAAACAGTTTGTGATATCTCCAAGGTCATTAGCTTGAACTTGGATGATTAATTGTGAGGGAGTTGGATTCTTTAATATTGCCAAATCTATGAAGTTTATTGATAGGGGGAGTGGATTAGAGAATTTGATTGAGAATTCAAAATGCTGTTACTCATAAATGTTTGAGAAATTGCAGATGATAGTCCAGACTACGATCCCGAAAGCAGAGTCTAAGGGGGAGTCTGAAGACAAGTTTGAAACAAAGAAAAGCTTGTAGATGGAAAGCTAGGTGTCGATCCCAAAGCACGGAAGCTTGATGAAAGGGGGAGCCTGAAGCTGATAGAAGAAGAGAAGTGATGGATGCTTACAATGTTACAATCTGAGTGAAAAGGCAGAATGATCAAGACTGAAGAAGGTGTCATAACAGAGATTAGTCACTGAAGACTTCGTCAATATCCAAGGGGGAGTCTGGTAGTGCACTATGTCTATTGACTTCGTCTTGTATCATGTAATAGGATTATCCGTGTATAAGGTAATTTAGCTTGAAAGTGGTGATTTACCTTGAAAGTGTCACATGTCATTTCAAGGGAAATCATGATTTAGCTTGAAAGTAGCATATGTCATTTCAAGCTAAATCAACACACTATATACAGGTTTCAAGCTAAATCATTTTAGGTTTTTTGCCACATTTTAGAGATTTGAAGAGCTCTAGTTCTAGAGAGAGAAACTAGAGAGAGAAACTCTCTAAGTGATTCAAGTGATTGTACAATTTCAGATCTTATATAGAATCACAGTTTATATTACATCTTGTGTGTTTCGGTCTCGATAGTTCACGGATTCCGCACGTCGAACGTTCGTTACGCAATCGTACGGTGTCAAAACAGGTCCTAACAAATTCAAATGGCTGACTCAAATGAAATAAATAGCCATCCAGTGGAGCAAAATGAGAACGCCCAGATCACGTTAACGGGTGCTGAATTAAAAGCGATCATAGACGGCGTTGTTACACAGGCTTTGGAAAGGCAGTATGAAGAGTACAGTGGGACTCGTAGTAGGACCCAATCTACACAGCCTTCAAAGCCACCGCCCAAGAAGGACGACCCGAAGAAAAACGATGATCGACGCTCCTCGAACCACAGTGCTCCATCTCAGCAGGTTATACGAAATCAAGGGCCCCGTGATAAGGGTTGCTCGTATAAATATTTTGTTTCTTGCAAGCCCCGGGATTTCACTGGGGAGAAAGGAGCCATTGACTGTATGACATGGCTGGATGAGATGGATACGGTTGTAGACATCAGCGGATGTGCAGAGAGAGACGTGGTCAAGTTTGTGTCGCGGTCCTTTAAGGGTGAAGCGTTAGCATGGTGGAGATCTCTGATTGAGGCCACCGGAAAAATCCCATTGTATAATATGTCGTGGGATCAATTTGTTGCCCTTATAAGGGAAAATTACTGCCCTCAACATGAGGTGGAGAAGATAGAATCTGACTTTCTATCCTTGGTGATGACAAACCTCGACTGTCAAGCTTACCTAACGAGCTTCAACACTATGTCTCGATTGGTTCCATATTTAGTAACCCCGGAACCAAAGCGAATAGCTCGTTTTATCGGCGGGTTAGCCCCCGAGATCAAGGAAAGCGTGAAAGCTTCTCGGCCAGCTACTTTTAGATCCATAGCTGACATTTCCTTATCCCTCACTCTGGATGCGGTCAGGCAGAGATCGTTGAGGAATAAGGAGGCTGAGAAGAGGAAACGTGAAGAAGATGGTTCACGAAAGTCAAGCAAGAAGCACCGTGGGAGCGGTGACAACAAGAAAGGATCGGAGTCGAGGTAGGATGAGCATAATTTTGGTGAGAAGCCCAAATGCAAAATCTGCAAGAAACAGCACTATGGGAAGTGCAGACTCGGATCGAACTCGAATAATGAGTCAAGATCTTTTGCTTGTGGTTTGTGCAAGTCCAAGGAACACAAAACCTTGGATTGCAAGAAGATAAAAGACGCAACATGCTACCGTTGCAATGAAAAGGGGCACATTAAGACCAACTGCCCTAAATACAACAAGAAGCCTGAAGAGGCTAAGAAGACTAATGCTAGAGTCTTCCGAATGGACGCGAAAGAAGCTGTGCAAGACGATAATGTCATAACAGGTACTTTCCTTGTAAATGATGTCTTTGCAAGAGTACTTTTTGATTCAGGCGCAGATAAGTCTTTCGTAGATAACAAGTTTTGTAAATTGTTGAATTTACCTGTCAAAACCTTAAGCGTAAACTATGAAGTAGAGTTAGCAGATGGTACCATAGAAACCGTCTCCACTTTGTTAGATGGATGTGTTATATCCATTAAGAAGCATTCTTTTCCTCTGTCGCTACTTCCCTTTAAGTTGGCCGGTTTTGACATAGTTCTGGGTATGGACTGGTTATCTCATAACCAGGCCCAAATTGTCTGTAACAAGAAACAAGTGGTGATAAAGACTCCATCTGGTGAACCACTTACCATTCGGGGAGATACCCAGTACGGGCTACCTGAACAAGCGACTATGCTCAAGGCTTCAAAATGTTTAAAGAGGGGCTGTGTCATCTACATGGCACAAGTGATTATTGAAGAGCCCAACCCAAGGATAGAAGACATCCCTGTCATCTCTGAATTCCCAGAAGTTTTTCCGGAAGAACTACCTGGTTTGCCACCAGATAGGCAAGTGGAATTCAGGATTGATATCATCCCCGGAGCAGCACCAGTTGCCAGAGCACCCTATAGGTTGGCGCCCACGGAAATGAAAGAATTAAGAACACAGCTAGACGAATTACTAGCCAAGGGTTTCATTAAACCTAGCTCGTCTCCTTGGGGAGCGCCAGTCCTGTTTGTAAAGAAGAAGGATGGATCGATGCGTCTGTGCATCGACTATCGTGAGCTTAATAAGGTCACGATAAAGAATAAATATCCTTTGCCCAGGATCGACGATTTGTTCGATCAGTTACAAGGGGCAAGTTATTTCTCGAAGATTGATTTGAGGTTAGGCTATCATCAACTGAAGGTTAAAGATGAAGACGTTCACAAGACTGCATTTAGGACTCGTTACGGTCACTACGAGTTCCTAGTGATGCCTTTTGGGCTCACTAATGCACCGGCTGCGTTCATGGATCTCATGAATCGCGTTTGCAAGCCTTACTTAGATAAATTCGTCATCGTTTTCATCGACGACATTCTTATCTATTCGAAGAATCAAGCTGACCATGAGAAACACCTTCAATGTATTCTCAAACTCCTGCATCAGGAGAAACTCTACGCCAAATTTTCCAAGTGCGAATTTTGGCTTCGAGAGGTCCAATTCCTTGGACACGTGGTTAGTGAGCGTGGTATCCAAGTGGATCCCGCTAAGGTTGAAGCAGTTATAAACTGGCAAGAACCAAAGACGCCTACTGAGATTCGTAGCTTCCTGGGATTGGCAGGATATTACAGGCGTTTCATTGAAATTTTTTCAAGGATTGCTGCACCCCTAACTTCCTTGACCAAGAAGAAAGTAAAGTTCGTTTGGGGCCCTAAGCAGCAAGAATCCTTCGATATTTTGAAGCAAAAGCTGAGCAACGCCCCAGTACTAACATTGCCAGATGGGATAGAAGAATTTGTGGTTTATTGTGATGCTTCGCACACTGGCATGGGGTGTGTGCTTATGCAGAAAGGCAAAGTTATTGCCTACGCTTCACGACAGTTAAAGGTGCATGAAAAGAATTACACCACCCACGATTTGGAGTTGGGTGCCGTTGTATTCGCACTAAAACTGTGGAGGCATTATCTTTATGGAATCAAGTGTGTGATCTATTCTGATCACAAGAGCCTCCAGCACCTGTTTAATCAGAAAGAGTTAAACATGAGGCAACGCCGTTGGATGGAGACCTTGAATGATTATGATTGTGAAATCAAGTATCATCCCGGCAAAGCAAATGTAGTCGCTGACGCCTTGAGCAGAAAGGAAAGGGTGAAACGCATCCGAATCAATGCCAAGCGCATGGAAATAAAGAATAATTTGATTGAAAGGTTGTTAGCTGCATAGAAGGAAGCTGTGTTGGAAGCTAACTATCCTAATGAAAAGTTAGGAGTAACTGAGGAGCAGTTAACTCTTAGCAAGGACGGAATTTTACGATTAAATGGACGAATATGGGTTCCAATTTATGGAGGACTTCGAGATGTCATCCTCCAAGAAGCCCATAGTTCCAAATACTCCGTTCATCCTGGAGCTGATAAGATGTACCAGGATCTAAAGGCAAATTATTGGTGGATAGGCTTGAAAAAGTCTGTAGCCACCCATGTAGCTAAATGCTTGACATGTGCGCAAGTCAAAGCCGAGCATCAAAAGCCGTCAGGTTTGCTACAACAGCCTGAACTTCCTACGTGGAAGTGGGAAATGGTGACGATGGATTTCATCACCAAGTTGCCAAAGACAAGGAAATGCAATGATACAATATGGGTTATAGTTGACAGACTGACTAAGTCAGCTCATTTCCTACCCATCAAGGAGACTTATAGCTCCGATATGTTAGCCCAGTTATACGTTGATAAGATTGTAGCCCTACATGGCATACCTGTGGCTATTATCTCTGATAGAGATACTAGGTACACGTCGCATTTTTGGAAGAGTTTCCAACAATCTTTGGGCACACGTTTGAATTTTAGTACGGCTTATCATCCTCAGACTGACGGTCAGAGTGAGCGTACTATTCAAACGTTGGAAGACATGCTACGTGCATGTGCGATCGATTTGGGTGGTAGTTGGGAAAAGAACCTACCACTAATCGAATTCTCCTACAACAATAGCTACCATACCAGCATAAAGGCTGCGCCTTTTGAGGCATTATACGGTAGAAAGTGTAGATCGCCTATTTGTTGGGCGGAAGTTGGAGATGTCCAGTTATCAGGACCAGAGATCGTGTTCGAAACGACGGACAAGATTGTCCAGATTCGTGACCGTCTCAAAGCTGCCCGGGATAGGCAGAAAAGTTACGCTGATCCTAAGCGTAAGGATTTTCACTTCGAAGTAGGTGACAAAGTCCTACTTAAAGTGTCACCCTGGAAGGGAGTGATGCGGTTTGGTAAGAAAGGCAAGCTAAGCCCGAGATACATAGGACCTTTCGAGGTTATCGAACGTGTCGGGTCAGTTGCCTATAAGTTAAACTTACCGGAAGAGCTCAGTGGAATTCACAATGTGTTCCACATCTGCAATCTGAAAAACTGTTTCGCTGACGAATCACTGGTTATACCACACACAGATGTGCATATAGACGAGAGCTTGAAGTTTGTGGAGAAACCTTTGTCGATTGAAGATCGACAGGTAAAGAAGCTTCGAAGGAAGCACGTGCCTATTGTAAAGGTCAAATGGGATGCCCGTAGAGGTCCCGAATACACGTGGGAGGTTGAATCCACGATGAAAGAAAAGTACCCTTACTTATTTCAGTAAATCTCGGGTCGAGATTTATTTTAGGGGGTGAGGATGTAACACCTCGAAAATTCACGTCCTATAATGTGTAGACACGTGTCGTATGTTGAAACGTGTGAAAGAATATTATGAAAGGACTAAAGTTGACAAACATGGAAAGTATGTGAATATACGTATTCTAAGTGTCAACAGTGAATAAATATATTATATATTAACCCTACAAACATGCTCATACCTTCAAACGAATAAATCATGGATCATATGAAGCTAAAAGTGAGAGATTACAAACTACAGGGGCTAAATGTGTCAACATGTTTAAATTATACCTCTGAGTGACCTTTTGACAAACCCGAAGCTTTGTAACGGTTAATTATGCTCACTAGAATACACGGTTTAAATTTCGTAAAGTTTCGTTAAAGTATGAGAAAGTTATGATCAAATTCGTGTGCGAAGGGTTAAAGTGCAAACGTTGAAAGTTAAGACTTTTCGGGTTAACCGGAAGTGTTCAGGGACTTGGAAAGGTGGGTATAAGTCCTAAAGTCCTTGTGGGTAAATATAAGGGGGTCAAATTGCAAGAAATAACCTTGGTTGCCCTTTCGAAGAGCCAAGGGTCAACTTTGCAATAAATAGAAAATCAAAAATCGGATTCGCAGGCCCAGGCGGCCCGCGTTAGGATCTGCTAAATGGGAGGCGGGCCGCGTCAGGCCGCCAGATGCAGAAAACGGGGACAGGCCCCTGGAAACGTGCAGAATCGATCTTTAACCGAATTTTTAGCATGGTGGGCGACCCCTAAACTGTACCAGGGCACTAGAGACACATGTTGGATGGTTGTGGTCGATCATAGAGTTATGTGTCAACTTCTTGTGGTGAAAATTTCACTATAAAAGGCCACAAGTGATCAACTCTTTCCTCACACCATTCTCTTGCAATATGATCAATTCTGGAGCTCAAGCATGCTCTCAACTGATCATATCTCGTGCATAGGACCCTTGTAAGTCTGCTAGTCCTTTCTAAATTGAGTTTAGCTTAGTATTTTAGCTAAAAGTCAAACCGTCGTAATTACGGTTTGACTTCGAGATTAGTCAACAATGGCTCAGTCATATCTCGAATTATTATATGTTGGTATTTATGTGGGTAATAAAACCTCAAGAGGGTTTCCCCTGATCACCACTCTAACCAGGTCAAAAGTCGGGTCAAACTTATATTTAAAAAAGTCAACAGGAAGTCTAAAATGCCATTTATGCATAATTAACATTGTAGATCATATACAACCTGTTGGATCATTGTTATAACTTAGTAATAAGTGTAAGAACATGTCTAAACATGTTCAACCCGACAATTTCCTGTTTAGACCCGGTTCGGAACCGAAAGTCACATAGTTTGACTTTCGCTTTGACTTTCAGTTCTGACCCATTTAGGCATGTTTTAGAAATGCCTCAGAGCTTAAATTGGACTAGGTTACATGTTAGAACAACCCTCTGTGATTATACACCTTGGTTCATTAGTTATCCAATTAATATGCATGTTTCCGTTAATTGCTCATATGTTGACCGTTATGCCCTTATTAACTTAAAACGTGATTTATAAAAATGTAAAAGTGTAGAAACCTTAATTACTGATATATAAACTTGTATGCAAAGTTTGACATCAGTTTGACTTGTAGATTAAGAGTTATGCTCGTTATCGCAAATTTAAAGCTTTTGTTAATAAAACGGCGTAATTAGCATATAGCCTAGTTAAGCCTACTTTTTGATATCAAACTTAATACCCACTGATGTAATATATTATTTTGGGATTTTTAAAGATTTTTAATTAATTTTAGGCTGAGCATAACTAGTAGTCGCAGGCTTAATCCGGTAATTGTCGGTTTTGCCCTTACGGGCCATAAAATGAGTTTTACATATCTAAACGACTCCAAACCTTTTGCTACTGATCACATATGATAAATAAATTATTTTAAGCCTTCTGGAAATATAAAAATATCAGATTTAAGTATCAAACCCGGAAATGGCCTTTAATCGCCTTATTTAGCGTTTTTAACGCAAAGTATGTATTAAAATTATATTGGACATACCCGGGTTGATACCTAATGATATATGAGGCAAATTATAATATTTTAATAGTAAGCAAAGGTTGATAAACTCAGACTTCAGTTTTGAGCTTTTCGGCTTATGTGAAATTACCAAAATACCCCTACGGGGCATAGTTTGGTTAAAAATGATAAGTTTCACATATATGCTTTATCTTACTGTTATAACTCATTAAATTGTGTATATTTACTGATTACATCAGACCTGTAACTCAGTTAAACACTTAAACGCTTTTATAAACTTTTAAATGACCAAACTACCCTACGGGGCCTAGTTTGTGTTTAAACACGTTTCGGGCATAATGAAAGAAATCTTACTGATGTCACAACATATTTGAGGCATAATTAACTTAGGAAACCTGTATATAGCTCTCATGAATACCCGTCACGCTTATTACGCGTACGGTTCGGTTTATGTAACAAGTTTACATAAATTAGCCGAAACGGGTCAAACCTTAACGGTTTTATTTCAAAATCCAGAATGTAAATAATGAACCCATATTAAACAAGTCTTCAAACTTGTCGGGTCTGAATCACATTCTATCCAGTCTTCGCTTAATCGTGCGTACGAACCGTATCTTGAAACTAGCCGGTCTAAGCTTAAGCTTAATAAAAGGCCCGTTAGAATTCTAATTGGTTATTATAAACCTTCGTTCCAGATTAGGAGGACCAGTAAAAGCTACGTGCATTTTGCTTATTGTGATTAATACTTACTCAGGTAAATACTTTTAACTTATTTTCCCTATACGGGATTGGGTTACGGTATATAGCATACCGCTTGATCGAGCATCAAATCTCCACAGTTGAGTGGGTAGTTGACTAATTTGATCGGCTCGTTTAAACAGTCTTGATTACTTAAAGCCTTTGGGGGGTTAATGACCATGTCCCGGATATCCTTGGCATCATCTTACGAGATGGCCACGACCTGAGCACGGGGTGTAGGCGTACACCTGTCAGTGTATAACTCAATAATGTGGTGTGTCTATTGATCTTTAACCCGGACAAGATCCGGGCTACTGAACGCACAAGTGACATGTAATTCGTTCACAAGATTATAATATTTTATAATTCTCCCAAGTTATAAAAATGTTTATGCCATGTGCATCCAAACCAATTTTAAATCACTTTTCAAAATGAGTCAGTTGATTGTATTTACCAGTGTAAACTGACGTATTTTCCCAAAAAGACTGAATGCAGGTACTAAACGAAATTGGCTGGATTGTCTCCTTAGCATCAAATAAAAAGTCTCGCAAGCTTAGGATGCCTGAAGTCTGTTGAACCAATGTTTCTATTTTATTTCGGTCAGTTTTGTGGATAAACAATCGAACGTTGAGATACTTGATATTACAATAATTAAATTCGGTTGTATCATATTTTAAATTGCTTCTGCTGTGCATATTTTATATTGTGTTGTTTGACTATTACGTTGCCAACCACGTCACGATACTCCCCCACCGGGCCCACCGGTGACACGTGGAAATCGGGGTGTGACAGATCCAATCCAAGAGTTTCTACAATCATTTTCTTTATGCCTTCTTTTACAAGGTCATCACCTTCCATTAGCTCTTGGATAGTTTCAGCACCCAACTATTTTTGTTGCCTTCTTTTAAAGATGGTTGCACCAGCTGGAGCAGTGGATCTCCTGATTTGCAGCTTTGGGGGTCTTTTTGAAACCTCTGCTTTAGGATAGTCAGGATTTTGTGGAGCATTAGGATCTGTCTTTCTTAATTTCTCCAAACTTTTGTAGGTAGCCCTTACTTTCTCTTCTTTCCATCTCAACACTTGATTCAAGGACCCATAATCAGCAGCAGCTAATTCCTCTTTCATTCCCCTCAGCTCTACCTTTTTATCAGGTACATTATTTTTGTATTTTTCCCAATCTGGAGGAGTGTGTTTGACCTTCTTATTTATCATTTCTTGAATCCTGGCTGCTTCTTTTTCAAGCTCAGGAATGGTCCACTCCTTGTACATATGCTTTTCTCCATTGTACTTCTTGGTTGCCATGATGCTTTCAATGTAGTCTTTTCTCAGAGTTTCATCTGCTCTCTCTGAGATTTGCTGACAAACATTTTTTGCAAACTACTCTAAAGATCTGACTTGTGTGAGCAAGTATTGATAGTTCTACTGAATTTCTCTATCATATTTCCCTTGTGTATTTCTTTTTGATATATCCTCTACTTGATGAGCCTTGATTTTCAAATATTCTTCAATATTGTTATGCCTGGGATATCCTTCAACTGATGGCAAACTCCTTTTAGCAGGGTCATCCTCAAAATAAAAAGACTTGATTTCTTCTCTGACTGCTATAAGTTCAAGAGGGAATTGAACACCTGCAGGAGCTAATGGTTTTTTAATATGAGCTGATGAGAGAGGAACAGGGTTTGGTATGGTAACAAGTGAAAGAGATTGTGAGGATGTTGGTGGTGGCGATGGAGAATCATCATCAGGTATGAAAATCCTTCTCCTTTTTATTGTAGGAGAGGCTGATGATGTCTTGGGTGGATCAGTGGTGGTGATTTGAGTGGTAGAAGGTGGCTGACTAACATCTGTTGAAACAACTGGTGTTTCAACAACTGTTGTCATTACAACAGATGTTGTAACATCTGATGTCTTCTGCTTTTTGGCAGGAGGTGATGGTGGTGAGGTTGTTTTTGGTGGTGATGGTGGTAAGGCAGTGGTAGTGGTGTGTGTTGAAGTGGTGGCAGGTGTTTGGCTGACAGTAGTTGAAACCACTGAAGTATCAAAAGTAGTTGACACAACAGGTGTTACAACAACTGTTTGGGTGGAAGTTTGATGTTGGGGACTTTTGGACGATGGTTTTAGAGTATGCTTTGTGAGTCTGGATGGTATGGATTTGGGTTCCCTCACTTTCTAGTGGGATTTCTTTTTGGCACATGATTTTTAACATCCTCTGGCTCAGAACAACCCTGCGCATTCAGCTCCGTGTAAGCTCTTTTCTCCTCATTCCATCTTGACATATCCTTTGCCTCTCTGTCCCTTTTTACACTTGCTACAGCTTCATCAAGTGCATTTTGGGTAACATCAACCTTTTTGCTGCCATCTGGAAAGGGAATCTTTCTAGTTATGGCATCCTTTTCTGGTTCAATGTAAAGACAATCATCTATTCCCTTCTTCTTCCATTCCTTAATTTTCTCCCCCTTTTTGGCATTATCTGGGGGTAATTGATCAATGAAAAGAACAGTTGGAGGGGCAGTGAGGTGGTGTTCAATATGTGGGCCTTGATAGCCTTAATGTCAGCTTGTGTGTTCTTGAACCTAGACTCCATTGTGTTTCTCAGCTTTTGTACATGTATTGCATGTTGCTGATCAGCCATTTGTTTTTGTTGTTGGAGAAAAGGTTGAAATAGGTTCCATATCTCATTTGCAGTAGGTGCTTGTGGTGGAGCAGGTTCTTGAGGTGGAACAACAGTGGATTGCACCTTTTGTACTATCAACAACTGTTGTAGCATGTTTTTTTATTTCTGCAACAGAGGCATCCAGTTTTTCAACTCGTTCCGTCAATTCCAGGTACTTTAAACCATCACCCAATTTAATGGGATCATCTGATTTCCCACTAACAGTGGTTGTAACAGTGGTTGATGCAGGGAGTGTACTCCAGACATTAACCACTGATACCCCTTTTTTTTGGTACTAGGGTCTTCTTCCTTCAACACTTGATAGCCTTTTGATTGTACCAGAGGGTAAAACAAACTCACTGGTGGATATCAGAGGTGCTATGGGTTCAACACTTGTAGTGGCTGCTTCACTTGGACTACCACCAAGAGTTACTTGTAACTCAAGGGGTGTAACCTCCTCAGGTCTTGTTGGTAGGTTAGCTATGATTGATACATCAGACCCAATCATTTGTTGAAGTATATTCTCATTGATAGGTGATTGAGAAGGACTGGTTTGTGCCTGGTTCAGATCAATAGCATCCAACAATAATTTAGTTGGTGGGGGAATTGTGGATGTGAGGTTGGGTGTGGAAAGAGAATTGGCCTCGGGCATTGGGCTGTGGATGATGGAAGCAAGTGATTTCAGAGCATCATATTGTGGTGTCCCTATTTGTACAACCTGTTCTTTTTGAGAAGAAACAGGAGGAGTTTCAGCCATGGGTTGAGATATTTGTACCAACTGCTGTGAGGAAGTAGCAGTAGTGGTTTCTTGTGACTTTTCTGCTGTCACTGGCAGTTGCTCTGGTATCTCATCCTCCAGAGTTTCCTTTTTGATAGGTTTGGGGGGGTTTGTGAGTTTTCTTTTGTTTTGACTTTTTGTGGATTTTAGGTGTGGGTTTCAAAACAGTTGTTTTGCTGCTTTGATCACCTTGAGCAGTGGGCTCAGCAGCAGATACCTGAGGAGCAGTGGTAGCTGCTAAATTCTGCTCAAGCACCTCTGCTTGTCTTTTGCAAGGTGTTGACATTCTTGTAAAGGTTTCAGCAGTTAAGCTGGTTATTTGAAAAGAGTCACCTTGTTTTATTACATGAGCATCATTCTTACCAAATTTCTTTTCAAAATAATAACTTAGAAATCTTGGAAAGAGTAAGAATGGCTTTTTCTCAACATTTTTAACCAAATCATTAAAGATTTCCTGGGAATAATTGAAATTTTCATCTTGAAGAATAGCATATCCCAGGTTTTGAATCTTTAATGGTATCTCATTGAAAGCAGTGGTTTTGTTTGACACACACATTAGGAGGGTATGAAATAAAAATCTTGTTGCAGGAGGGAAGTAACCTTTTTGTAAGGTATCCCTCTTCATCATTGTATCTGCATACCCTCTTTCAAGAAAGTCAATTTTTAACTCGTTTTTAGGAAAGAAAGTTTTACCTTGTTAATCATCGAGCTGAAAGACTTCCGAGATGGATTGTGGTGTGATTTTGACTGCTTTACCCTGTAAAGTAGAGTTAATGGCTATGACATCTTCGCCTTGTTTGTCAAGGGTACAATTTTTCCAAAACTCTCTTTGGGTTTGCAGATAAATTGGATCATCTGCTGTAAGCAAATTTTTATACTTTGATGCAGACATGAGATCAATGATGGAATCGAAGGCATCGGTGGTGCCGGGTTTTGTAAGAAGACCCAAAATGTTGTGAGAAGGTTTGTGTGGAATTTCAGTGGGTTTAGCCTTTTGAGAGGCCTCTTTGGAAGATGATTTTGAAGTGGATTTTACGGAGGACTTCGATTTAGTCATTTTGGAGAAGACGATCGAAGAAAGTTGTGAAGGAATTTGTGGAAATGAGATGAAAAACTGCTTTTGAGAAAGGAATTTTTATGAATTCAATTCGACAGTAAAACCCTGTTTGGGGTTTTGAAAGGGGTTTTATGGAGAAAAAGTGAATGATGACGTGGCAGCGGTTACAAAAGGTCTGACCACTATGTATTGTCCACGTGCCAACACCTGATGAACTGAAGGACAGTACTTTTATGAAAACTACTGATGAAAGGTAGTGGTTACAATGGTAACAAATGGAAGCAGTGGATGATTTTTACTATCAGCAGATAGCACATCAGTGGATAAAACACTGATTTTGAGCATCAGTGCTTATCAGGAAAATGAGAGCACAGGGGTTGACTTTCAGCAGTGGACAAACTTTGAAGTAGAGCAGACTTTTGAACAAGCAGTGGTTATGGCAGACTTTTAAGGATTTTAATGAAAACTTCATTTTTAACTATTTTTAAGGATGGATTTTTTATTTTCTGAAAACATTTTAATGCTTTTATTCATAGAATAACAGGATTTTGCCTGTTATTCCATGTTCAACATTCCAATCCTAGAGATCAAGCTTTCAAAGGTGGATGTGTCTAATGCTTTGGTTAGCACATCTGCCAGTTGATCCTTAGTTGGAACATGATGCAGAGAAATCAAACCTTTTTCATAGCAATCCCTCACAAAGTGATGTCTGATGTCAATGTGTTTGGTAGTTGAGTGGGAAACTGGATTTTTGATGATATTTTCTGCTGCCTGGCTATCCAACATGAGTGGTATCTTTAAGGCAGTGATACCAAAATCCAGCAAGCGATTTTGAAGCCAGAGCAGTTGGGCTGTACAGCTTGTAGCAGCTATGTATTCTGCCTCAGCAGTGGATGTGGAAACAGTTGCTTGCTTTTTGCTTTGCCAAGACACTAGGCAATTGCCTAGGAATTGGCACCCTCCTGAAGTGGACTTCCTTGTCTTGTCATATCCAGCAAAATCACTATCTGAGAAACCTGAAAGCTCAATTTTACCATCAGCTAGATACCAGATACCAAGTGTGGGAGCACCTTTTAGGTATCTGAATATCCTTTTTACGGCAATAAGGTTTGAGTTTCTAGGGGCTGATTGGGATCTGGCACAAACACATGTTGCAAATATGATATCTGGCCTGGATGCAGTTAGGTACAATAACGACCCAATCATGCTTCTATACAAAGTTTGATCAACCAATTCATCCTTCTCATCAGATATGACTATTTTATTAGTTGCAATGGGTGTACTGCATGGCTTACAATCATCCATATCAAATTTATTTAAAAGTTCTTTGGCATATTTGCCTTGATGGATGAAAGTTCCATTTTGCAGTTGCCTTACTTGGAGACCAAGAAAGCACTGGAGTTCACCCATTGCACTCATTTCAAACTCAGCTGTCATGAGTTGCCTAAACTCTTCACACATTTTATTACATGTGCTTCCAAAAATGATGTCATCCACATTAATTTAGACAATCATCAAATCCTTTCCTTTCCATTTTAAAAATAGTGTTTTATCTATTCTACCTCTTGTGAACCCAATGGATAGTAGGAAGGTGGAAAGAGTTTCATACCTGGCCCTTGGTGCTTGTTTCAAGCCATACAAAGCTTCATTATGTTCAAACTTTATCTGATATTCAATCTCGCGTCCTTCAAGCTCAACGATCTTGTGTGATCAGGGACTTATTGAAAAATGAGCTACCGCATCAACTTGAGCTTAAACTCGAAAGGAAAGATGATGGTTTACTCTATTTCATGGATCGTTTGTGGATTCTGAAACAAGACAATCTTCGCACCTTGGTAATGGACGAATCTCACAAGTCTCGATATTCTATCCATCCTGGTGCTGATAAAATGTACAAGGATCTTCATACTCAGTTCTGGTGGCCTGGTATGAAGAAGGATGTTGCCTTGTATGTATCGAAATGCCTAACTTGTCTCAAAGTCAAGGCTGAACATCAACGACCTTCTGCGTTGCTTGTACAACCAGAGATACCGGTTTGGAAGTGGGAGAACATTGCAATGGATCTCATCACTAAGTTACCGCGTACATCTAAAGGTCACGATGCTATTTGGGTTGTTATCAACCGATTGACGAAATCAGCTCATTTTCTACCAATTCGCGAGGATCTATCTGCTGATAAACTTGCAAAGATTTATGTTGATGAGATTGTATCACGACATGGTGTTCCTTTGGATATCATTTTCGATCGTGATGCTCGGTTTTCATCTCATTTTTGGAAGACCATGCAATCTGCGTTGGGAACCCAACTGAATCTAAGCACTGCTTATCATCCCCAAACAGATGGACAATTTGAGAGAACGATTCAAACTTTGGAGGATATGCTTAGAGCATGCGTGATAGACTTTGGTGGTAATTGGGATTCTCATCTTCCACTGATCGAGTTCTCTTACAACAACAGTTATCATGCTAGTATTAATATAGCACCATTCGAAGCTCTCTACGGTCGAAAATGTCGTTCACCTGTATGATGGAATGAGATCGGTGAAGCTCAGCTTACTGGACCTGAGCTCATTCTGGAAACAACAGACAAAATCAAGAAAATTCGCGATAATCTTGTGACAGCTAGAAGCCGTCAAAAGAGTTATGCGGATTTGCGACGCAAGCCCTTAGAATTTCAAGTCGGAGACCGTGTCCTACTAAATGTGTCACCTTGGAAAGGAGTGGTGAGATTTGGAAAGAAAGGAAAACTTGCACCACGATATGTTGGACCATTTAAGATTATTGAAAGAATTGGAAAGGTTGCCTATCGACTAGAGCTACCTCCAGAGCTTGGAAATATTCATCCGACTTTTCACGTGTCCAATTTGTGAAAGTGTTTAGCTGATGCTGATCTTCACATTCCTCTCGATGAGATTCAAATTGATGAAATGATGCACTTTGTCGAGAAACCTGTGGAGATAGTGGACCGTACATTCAAACAGTTGAAGAACAAACGGATTCGATTGGTCAAAGTTCGCTGGGAATTCAAACGTGGCCCCGAGTATACTTGGGAACGTGAGGACCAGATGAAGACGAAATATCCGCATTTGTTTTCACAAGTTTCCTCCAAATAAAATTTCGGGACGAAATTTCCTAAAGTAGGGGAGACTGTGACAACCATGTTCTGTAATCATCGTATAATGTAAAACAATGTTGGTTATCAATAAAACAATGTGCTTTGGTGTTATTATATGTGTTATTGTGTTTAATGAATTTACAATTTGATTCGATTCCGATTTCAAGCTTTAAGTCACTTTCTGGAAGGTTATACGCAAACAGGTGCATAAACGCAATTAGTTTAACGTGATGTACACTCCGGAACTGTGATGTAAGCCAAACATACCCTAAATATCCTTTACATAACTTAGAAATAAGTTCCGAAGGATTCGGTATGGCGAAAACTTGTTTATTTGAACTAAAGAACTATTTACGACAAAACTGCGAAACGAACGTTGGTGACCGTCCGGATAAGTTTTAAATCCCAAAAATATTCTGTTATGATTAAAATTTTATTTTAATCAGGTCCGTGTTGAAAAATAAGTTAAAATGCTTAAAAACGTCATTTTTCAAGTTTAAGCGCGTACCGCGTGTTACTGCGTAACACAGTGCTTATACTGCAAAACGCAGACAACGCAGCCAGTCTTGGCAACTGAAATTTATTACAGTAATATTTTGCCGTGTTTATTTTTATAGAATAATACAAATAATTTAGAACGCCATAAACCGGGATTTAAACGCTAGATAAAATACCCGGTATCCAGTTAAACACCCATTTTTATCTACTTTTACCAACAAACTTACACTTAACCCCCCTCCCCCTTCAATTTACGGTCACATATATATGTGTGGCCCACCAAATAATTCCTAAATCTTGCAATATATTTTCATGATCTTCTTGGATACACTTAGAGATTTTTGTGATCATGGAAGATTTGATATAGATTATGGCCTATATATTTGCACCATACTTGCACTCAACATCACAAATCCTTCACTCTCTCTCTCCCTTGAACCGTCAACACCACCACCTCCCATCTTCATCTTTTTGCAATCTTGTTCTTGAGAATTCAAGCTCATTTCTAGCAACCTTCAAGTTGGTGTGAAGATCTAAAGAGGTTTCCTAGGTGCATTCAAGTAATTTCAAGCTTTCTATCATCAAAATCTCATCCCACAACCCACTTGAATCTTGAAGGTATAACACTTATGTTTAAATCATACTTTGATTCTTGGTTGTTCTTGATGATTTGAAGTTTCTCTTGAATCTTGGGATTTTCACTAAAACTTGAAATCTAAAATGAAATGGGTCTTGATACAAGTAAAAATGGTGATGTACATATATGTATGTATAACCGTACATATGTATGTGTGTATATGAGTTTTGAAATTTGATATCTTGTTAAGTACTTGTTTATGTTGTTACATGTTCTTGAATGGTGGTAAAAATGCAAGTATTTGGTGATTTATGTATGATATGTTAAATGTAAATTACATCAGCAAATAAATCTGAATATATCACATATTTGATGCTTTTAAACTCATAAAAAATGATGTTGCTATGATAGTATGCTTTAGGCACTTGTACATGAAGATACATGTTGATGTGAAGCTCAAGAAATGGTAAAAAAGGGTTGTATGACAAAAATGTTTTAGATCAGGTTACAAACACTAAAAATAATATTATTTGGTATATTATAAGGACATAAAACTTTGACATAGGTTTGATAGCTTTGCATGTTGTACATATAGCTTAAAACGTGGTAAATTATGTGAAATTTGCATGATTTATGTGCTTTACTTAAGACCTGCACTATCATGAGTATAACCATTATTTTTTTCAGTAAATAACATTGGTTATGTTAAAATTTCAAGTCGTTTCGATTTGGGATGGTTCAGGTAACGTTTGATGCAAAACTATGCGGTAAAACGGTTAAAATCGCCTTTTCGGAGGATTTTTATAAAATTGTTTTAGATCAGTAACCAAACTGATATTTTTGATATAAAAACAAGTATTTTAACTTATATTAAGTTTACTTGGTGTTTGGTTAGTCATACGTGACTTCCGACGCCCAAAATGTCACCGAATCGCTAAAATAAATGTTTTTTCGACATACACTAGAATGGGTTGTTCATGGGTCATTTTATGTGTTACAATATGCTATGTGTTTTACAATATGTGTATGATCATGTGTTAGTGTTGACAAGATTATGTGTTTTACGCTTGAGTATATATATACAAATACACCAAAATAATAAAAAATAATAACTTTTCGAGAAAACTCAAAGTTATGTGAAAATTCTAAGTATCGGAGAAACTTCGGTATTTTTGTGGGTTTTTTATTATTAAATCATTCTTATTTAATTTAGGATGAATAAACAATTTGAGGGATTGTGTTAACGTATAAAAACGCACCCAAAGGTGAGTACATAGATCCCCTCTTTTACTATTTTCGATTGATTTGGGGTGATTCATATGTATCAAACGATTTCGATATTTCAACGATGGTTTCAAAACGATTAAGATGGTTTATATTAAACAAATAACGATATTGATAATGTGAACGAGCTTGTTGGTTGTAGTTACATAACGAATGGCATTCATTAATTTTGGCCGAACCGACCAGTATTAGGTTATGGTACCATAGGATCCGACAAATCCCGTTATCAGACCGGACCCATTGTTATGTATGGGTTAGGTGGGTAACAACTGAATCTGATGATTGTTAACTTACCCTTTGGAGGTTTGTTAATGCAAGAACGAGTTGAACGATGAACGAGTCACAAAGGTTTAAATGTTATTAGCAAGACGACCAAAAGTAGTTTTTCACAATTAAAACAAGAACGATTGGAACGAGAACAATATTTAACGATTGTACCATTTTGAACGATTGAACGATTTTGAACGATTTAAACAAGTGAACGATGATCTATAACGAGAACGAGTTAAACGATGTTACACAACGAGGTTTACTAAACGATATAAACCATACAAGTTTTATTACGAGGACGATTTACGATTTGGTTTACGAAAACAAATGTTTTGGGTTAAGATTCATGGCATCAAGGTTTATAAATTATAACCAATCTGTTTTGACTTGGTTATTCATTTTACAATGCAAACATTTTACAAAACAAGGTTTCAAATATCAAATAACAAGGTTGTACGGGATATTTCAACGAGCCATGACTCTGATACTCACACAAAAACTATGTACTCGCCAGCATTTCTTTGCTGACTTTGTTTTTACATATGTTTCATGTGATGTTGGTTGATGTTGATTGCTAGGATGCATGAGTCACATAGGATCTGGACGAGACCTTAGTGACATAATAATAATGATAGACTCTGTTTAACTTGTTTGTTTAACTTTAAGACAATGTTTAATATTTAATAAAACGAAACTCTTTGTATCCATGGTTTGAAACAATAATTCTGTTACAACACTCCCCGACGATTCCGCCACGGTTCGTTGTTTTACGTGGTCGGGGTGTAACAGAAGAAGTTGGTATCGGAGCCAATGGTTATAGAGAATTAGGTCATTAGTAAAATTTTGACCTAGACTATAACTTTCTAGGACCCCAACGCAAGTTGATTGCGTTTAGATTTTTAAAAACAAAATCCGAATCTGCTTCGAAAATTAATCATCCGATCTAGGATGATTGATTACTAGGTTTTAAACCCTCTGTTGTAAGGTTTTGAACCCTTCCAATTTGACTCATTTTTGGCTTAGTTCCTTCTGAGTTTTCAAAATCTCGTCAAAGTTTGGGTCTAAATAATGTGAACACGTGCAAACTGGAAGAGTGAATGCCTGTACCCTGAGTTTTCTGTCTAAGGCTAGAGTGTTCGTACAAATCCACATAATCGGACCAGTCACTCTTACCTGGGAACTCTTGGAGTGAGTGTTCACTTATAGGCGACCATGTCTTCGCGATACATTATTTTGATTCATTACTTTGATTAGTCACTGCGTGCCGTTTGTTTGTTCGAGGTAACAAACAAATGATCGCCTTCCTTATGTTTTGTTGATATTTTCAATACCTCTTTTGTTTTTCCTAATTTTCGACCTCACTCGTTTCTCATATTTCCTTGTTAGACAATGCCTCCTCGACGTGATGCACAAACTTTCACTGCTGAAGAAGTCGCAGCCCTTGTCTCTCAACAAATGGCTGCTGTGCTTCCAGGCGTTGTGACCCAAATCCACGAGCTGTACAACAACAATAACAATGCACAATGTAATTTCAAGAGTTTCAATTCTGCTAAGCCGCTAAAGTTTTCTGGGTCGCAAGGAGCAACTGCGCTCCTTCAATGATTCGAGAGTATCGAGAACACATTCAGACATGTGCAATGTCCGAATGGGCGTAAGGTTGAATTTGCATCAAGTGTGTTTGAGAAGCGTGCTCTTACGTGGTGGAACGGAGTGATGCGCGACAGGGGTACCGAAGTGGCATTGGCACAAACATGGGAAGAGCTTCGAGCTCTCATGATGAGAGAGTTATGCCCCCGTCACGAAATTCGAGCTTTGGAACGAGAGTTTGACGATCTGAAACAAGATGGGGGAGAACACCGTGCGTATACGGATCGATTTAAGGTGCTCAGTCTTTTGTGTCCTACTATGGTTACCCCGTTGGAGAAAGCGATAGAGAGGTATATCAATGGTTTACCCAATTTCATACAGGATATTGTGACTGGCGTTAACCCTACTACTGTTCGTCAAGCGATCGAGTTATCTGCTACCTTGACTGAGTCGCAAGTCAGGAAGGGTAAACTTACATGTAAGGGTGATAAGAAGAAGTCGTCCGAATCTGTCAAGGAAAAGGGTAAGAAAGGTGAGTCGTCGAAGAAGTCTAGAAAGCGAAAGGGTGCTCAGAACTTTGCAGTAACTGCACAAACTGCTCAGAACCCTCAGAACCCACCAGCTCAACCTCCTGCGAAGAAAGCATATGCTGGTACCGCACCTCATTGTGCTCGCTGCAACGGTCATCATGTTGCACAACAAGCTTGTAGGCAATGCACAACGTGTGGTAAGCTTGGGCATCTGGCCAACGTATGTCGTTTGGGCCAGAATCAGATTGTTCAGAATCAAGCTCCAGTTCAGGGGAATGCTGCTAGATTCCCACCGAGTTCATGTTTCAATTGTGGAGAGTTTGGTCACTTCCGCAACAACTGTCTGAGGCTAGTGAATGCAAACGCGAATACTAATGCAAATCCGAACGTGAATGTCAACGCAAATGTGAATCCCGCTCGTGGACGAGCGTACAATCTGAATGCTAACGAAGCGAGGACTGACAACGAAGTGGTTAACGGTACGTTTCTTGTTAACAATCGACCTACATCTATTCTTTTTGATTCTGGTGCCGATAGAAGTTTTGTTTCGTTGTCTTTTGAACCTTTGCTTGCGATACCTAGAACTAAACTGAGGAAACCCTTATCTGTCGAAGTTGCTACTGGTAAACCTCTTGTTCTCGATTCTGTCATTCGTGATTGTCAGTTAAACCTTGATAACCATTTTTTTTCCATCGACCTCACACCGATGCAACTTGGGAGTTTCGATATTATCATGGGGATGGATTGGTTAACCAAACATCATGCAGAGGTGGTTTGTTTCGATAAGATTGTTCGTATTCCTCTTCCGTCTGGCGATGTTCTGGAAGTTCACGGCGATAAACCATCTGGTGGATTGAAGCTTATGTCGTGTACGAAGGCCCAAAGTTATTTGCGAAAAGGATATGTTGCTTTCCTGGCACATGTCACCGAGGAGAAAGGCAAGAGCAAGAGTATTCAGGATATTCTGATTGTTCGGGATTATCCAGAGGTGTTTCCCGATGAACTGCTTGGTTTGCCTCCAGTTCATCAAGTTGAGTTTCATATTGACCTTGTACCCAATGCCAACCCGATTGCGAAAGCACCTTATCGTCTTGCACCGTCGGAGATGCAAGAGTTATCGAACCAGCTTCAAGAATAGTCTGATAAAGGATTCATCCGTCCGAGCTTTTCGCCTTGGGGAGCTCATGTCCTCTTTGTGAAGAAGAAAGATGGATCTTTTCGAATGTGTATCGATTATCGTGAGCTTAATAAGCTTACCATCAAGAATCGATATCCCCTACCTAGAATTGATGATCTCATCGACCAGCTGCAAGGTGCTTCATGCTTTTCCAAGATCGATCTGCGATCTGGGTATCATCAACTTCGTGTTCTCGAAGAAGATATTCCCAAAACTGCTTTCCGTACGAGATATGGGCACTACGAGTTCACTGTCATGCCTTTTTGTTTGACAAATGCCCCAGCTATCTTCATGGACTTAATGAACAGGGTTTGTAAACCTTATTTAGATAAGTTCATCATTGTGTTCATCGACGATATTCTCATTTATTCAAAGTCTCGAGCCGATCACGAGCAACACCTTCATTTGACATTGGAACTCCTAAAGAAGGAACAACTTTTTGCTAAATTCTCCAAGTGTGAATTCTGGCTTAAGGAAGTTCAGTTTTTGGGTCATATAGTCAACAAGCAGGGTATTCATGTAGATCCATCCAAGATTGTTGCTATTAAGATTGGAATACACTGACAACACCTACAGAGATTCGATCATTTCTTGGTCTTGCTGGTTATTATCGTCGATTCATTTCTAATTTCTCAAAGATCGCGGTTCCACTCACTGCTTTGACTCAGAAGAATAAGCCTTTTGAGTGGGGACCCAAACAAGAAGAAGCATTCCAAACGCTGAAACAAAAGCTCTGTGACGCTCCTGTTTTATCTCTACCTGAGGGAAATGATGATTTTGTTGTCTATTGTGATGCGTCGAATCTAGGAATTGGTTACGTTCTTATGCAATGAGGTAAGGTCATAGCTTATGCGTCTAGACAGCTGAAAATTCACGAGAAGAAATATACGACTCGTGATCTTGAGTTAGGAGCTGTGGTTTTCGCACTTAAAATCTGGAGACACTACCTCTATGGAACGAAATGTGTGGTTTTCACAGACCACAAAAGTCTCCAGCATATTCTCATTCTGAAGGAACTGAACATGAGGCAACGACGTTGGGTTGAACTCTTAAACGATTATGATTGCGAGATCCGCTACCATCCTGGTAAGGCGAATGTCGGAGCCGATGCGCTTAGTCGAAAGGAACGAGTCAAGCTTCATTCTGTTCAAACTTTATCTGATATTCAATCTTGCGTCCTTCAAGCTCAAAGATCTTGTGTGATCAGGGACTTATTGAAAAATGAGCTACCGCATCAACTTGAGCTTAAACTCGAAAGGAAAGACGATGGTTTACTCTATTTCATGGATCGTTTGTGGATTCCGAAACAAGACAATCTTCGCACCTTGGTAATGGACGAATCTCACAAGTCTCGATATTCTATCCATCCTGGTGCTGATAAAATGTACAAGGATCTTCGTACTCAGTTCTGGTGGCCTGGTATGAAGAAGGATGTTGCCTTGTATGTATCGAAATACCTAACTTGTCTCAAAGTCAAGGCTGAACATAAATGACCTTCTGGGTTGCTTGTACAACCAGAGATACCGGTTTGGAAGTGGGAGAACATTGCAATGGATCTCATCACTAAGTTACCGCGTACATCTAAAGGTCACGATGCTATTTGGGTTTTTATCGACCGATTGACGAAATCGGCTCATTTTCTACCAATTCGCGAGGATCTATCTGTTGATAAACTTGCAAAGATTTATGATGATGAGATTGTATCACGACATGGTGTTCCTTTGGATATCATTTCCAATCGTGATGCTCGGTTTTCATCTCATTTTTGGAAGACCATGCAATCTGCGTTGGGAACCCAACTGAATCTAAGCACTGCTTATCATCCCCAAACAGATGGACAATCTGAGAGAACGATTCAAACTTTGGAGGATATGCTTAGAGCATGCGTGATAGACTTTGGTGGTAATTGGGATTCTCATCTTCCACGAATCGAGTTCTCTTACAACAACAGTTATCATGCTAGTATTAATATAGCAACATTCGAAGCTCTATAAGGTCGAAAATGTCGTTCACCTGTATGTTGGAAAGAGATCGGTGAAGCTCAGCTTACTGGACCTGAGCTCATTCTGGAAACAACAGACAAAATCAAGAAAATTTGCGATAATCTTGTGACAGCTAGAAGCCGTCAAAAGAGTTTTGCGGATTTGCGACGCAAGCCCTTAGAATTTCAAGTCGGAGACCGTGTCCTACTAAAGGTGTCACCTTGGAAAGGAGTGGTGAGATTTGGAAATAAAGGAAAACTTGCACCACGATATGTTGGACCATTTAAGATTGTTGAAAGAATTGGAAAGGTTGCCTATCGACTAGAGCTACCTCCAGATCTTGGAAATATTCATCCGACTTTTCGCGTATCCAATTTGTGAAAGTGTTTAGCTGATGCTGATCTTCACATTCCTCTCGATGAGATTCAAATTGATGAAACGATTCACTTTGTCGAAAACCTGTGGAGATAGTGGACCGTAAATTCAAACAGTTGAAGAACAAACGGATTCGATTGGTCAAAGTTCGCTGGGAATTCAAACGTGGCCCCGAGTTTACTTGGGAACGTGAGGACCAGATGAAGACGAAATATCCACATTTGTTTTCACAAGTTTCCTCCAAATAAAATTTCGGGACGAAATTTCCTAAAGTAGGGGAGACTGTGACAACCATGTTCTGTAATCATCGTATAATGTAAAACAATGTTGGTTATCAATAAAACAATGTGCTTTGGTGTTATTATATGTGTTATTGTGTTTAATGAATTTAAAATTTGATTCGATTCCGATTTCAAGCTTTAAGTCACTTTCTGGAAGGTTATACGCAAACCGGTGCATAAACGCTATCAGTTTAACGCGACGTACACTCAGGAACTGTGATGTAAGCCAAACATACCCTAAATATCCTTTACATAACTTAGAAATAAGTTCCGAAGGATTCGGTATGGCGAAAACTTGTTTATTTGAACTAAAGAACTATTTACGACAAAACTGCGAAACGAACGTTGGTGACCGCCCGGATAATTTTTAAATCCCAAAAATATTCTGTTATGATTAAAATTTAATTTTAATCAGGTCCGTGTTAAAAAATAAATTAAAACGCTTAAAAACGTCATTTTTCAAGTTTAAGCACGTACCGCGTGTTACTGCGTTACACGGTGCTTATACTGCAAAACGCAGACAACGCAGCCAGTCTTGGCAACTGAAATTTATTTCAGTAATATTTTGGCGAGTTTATTTTTATAGAATAATAAAAATAATTTAGAACGCAATAAACCGGGATTTAAACGCTAGATAAAATACCCGGTATCCAGTTAAACACCCATTTTTATCTACTTTTACCAACAAACTTACACTTAACCCCCTCCCCCTTCAATTTACGGTCACATATATATGTGTGGCCCACCAAATAATTCCTAAATCTTGCAATATATTTTCATGATCTTCTTGGATACACTTAGAGATTTTTGTGATCATGGAAGATTTGATATAGACTATGGCCTATATATTTGCACCATACTTGCACTCAACATCACAAATCCTTCACTCTCTCTCTCCCTTGAACCGTCCACACCACCACCTCCCATCTTCATCTTTTTGCAATCTTGTTCTTGAGAATTTAAGCTCATTTCTAGCAACCTTCAAGTTGGTGTGAAGATCTAAAGAGGTTTCCAAGGTGCATTCAAGTAATTTCAAGCTTCCTATCATCAAAATCTCATCCCACAACCCACTTGAATCTTGAAGGTATAACACTTATGTTTAAATCATACTTTGATTCTTGGTTGTTCTTGATGATTTGAAGTTTCTCTTGAATCTTGGGATTTTCACTAAAACTTGAAATCTAAAATGAAATGGGTCTTGATACAAGTAAAAATGGTGATGTACATATATGTATGTATAACCGTACATATGTATGTGTGTATATGAGTTTTGAAGTTTGATATCTTGTTAAGTACTTGTTTATGTTGTTACATGTTCTTGAATGGTGGTAAAAATGCAAGTATTTGGTGATTTATGTATGATATGTTAAATATAAATTACATCAGCAAATAAATCTGAATATATCACATATTTGATGCTTTTAAACTCATAAAAAAATGATGTTGCTATGATAGTATGCTTTAGGCACTTGTACATGAAGATACATGTTGATGTGAAGCTCAAGAAATGGTAAAAAGGGGTTGTATGACAAAACTGTTTTAGATCAGGTTACAAACACTAAAAATAACATTATTTGGTATATTATAAGGACATAAAACTTTGACATAGGTTTGATAGCTTTGCATGTTGTACATATAGCTTAAAAAGTGGTAAATTATGTGAAATTTGCATGATTTATGTGCTTTACTTAAGACCTGCACTATAATGAGTATAACCATTATTTTGTTCCGTAAATAACATGGGTTATGTTAAAATTTCAAGTCGTTTCGATTTGGGATGGTTCGGGTAACGTTTGATGCAAAACTATGCGGTAAAACGGTTAAAAATCGCCTTTTCGGAGGATTTTTATAAAATTGTTTTAGTTCAGTAACCAAACTGATATTTTTGATATAAAAACAAGTATTTTAACTTATATTAAGTTTACTTGGTGTTTGGTTAGTCATACGTGACTTCCGACGCCCAAAAATGTCACCGAATCGCTAAAATATGTGTTTTTCGACATACACTTGAATGGGTTGTTCATGGGTCATTTTATGTGTTACAATGTGCTATGTGTTTTACAATATGTGTATGATCATGTGTTAGTGTTGACAAGATTATGTGTTTTACGCTTGAGTATATATATACAAATACACCAAAATAATCAAAAATAATATCTTTTCGAGAAAACTCAAAGTTATGTGAAAATTCTAAGTATCGGAGAAACTTCGGTATTTTTGTGGGTTTTTGATTATTAAATCATTCTTATTTAATTTAGGATGAATAAACAATTTGAGGGATTGTGTTAACGTATAAAAACGCACCCAAATGTGAGTACATAGATCCCCTCTTTTACTGTTTTCGATTGTTTTGGGGTGATTCATATGTATCAAACGATTTCGATATTTCAACGATGGTTTCAAAACGATTAAGATGGTTTATATTAAACAAATAACGATTTCAATAATGTGAACGAGCTTGTTGGTTGTAGTTACATAACGAATGGCATTCATTAATTTTGGCCAAACCGACCAGTATTAGGTTATGGTACCATAGGATCCGAAAAATCCCGTTATCAGACCGGACCCATTGTTATGTGTGGGTTAGGTGGGTAACGACTGAATCTGATGATTGTTAACTTACCCTTTGGAGGTTTGTTAATGCAAGAATGAGTTGAACGATGAACGAGTCACAAAGGTTTGAATGTTATTAGCAAGACGACCAAAAGTAGTTTTTCACAATTATAACAAGAACGATTGGAACGAGAACAATATTTAACGATTGTACGATTTTGAACGATTGAACGATTTAAACAAATGAACGATGATCTATAACAAGAACGAGTTAAACGATGTTACACAACGAGGTTTACTAAACGATATAAACCATGCAAGTTTTATTACGAGGACGATTTATGATTTGGTTTACGAAAACAAATGTTTTGGGTTAAGATTCATGGCATCATGGTTTATAAATTATAACCAATCTGTTTTGACTTGGTTATTCATTTTACAATGCAAACATTTTACAAAACAAGGTTTCAAATATCAAATAACAAAGTTGTACGAGATATTTCAAAGAGCCATGAATCTGATACTCACACAAAAACTACGTACTCGCCAGCATTTCTTTGCTGACTTTGTTTTTACATATGTTTCAGGTGATGTTGCTTGATGTTGATTGCTATGATGCATGAGTCACATAGGATCTGGACGAGACCTTAGTGACATAATAATAATGATAGACTCTGTTTGACTTGTTTGTTTAACTTTAAGACAATGTTTAATATTTAATAAAACGAAACTCTTTGTATCCATGGTTTAAAACAATAATTTTGTTACAACACTCCCCGTCGATTCCGCCACGGTTCGTTGTTTTACGTGGTCGGGGTGTGACAGTTGTGGTTGACAGCAAAGGCCAGAAATAATCTGATAGCTTTAAGTCTTGCTACAGGGGCAAATGTTTCATCATAATCAATGCCCTCTTCTTGTCTGAAACCTTGAACCACAAGCCTAGCTTTATTCTTGACAACAATACCCCTTTCATCAGTTTTGTTTTTGAAGACCACTTTGTGCCAATAGGACTTACTCCCTCTGGCAGTGGAACAAGCTCCCATACTTGTTGTCTTTTGAACTGTTGGAGCTCCTCTTGCATGGCCTCTACCCAGCTGTTGTCTTTTAGTGACTCTTGGTACTTGACTGGCTGATGGAGAGATAGAAAACCAGCAAAAAGACAAATGTTTTGGGATTGACTTCTTGTGAGCACCCCTTCATTGATGTTGCCAATGATTTGATCTGGTGGATGAGATTTCAAGAAGATAAGATCTCCTTGGTATGGAACAATGGTATTAAGTGGTGAGGGCTGCAGATGTGAATCATCTGAGCTAACCACTGCTGGTGACTTTGATGATCCAGCAGTGGCTTCAAAAGGTGGTGGAATAGGTGGTAAAGGAGTGGACACATGTTGACTTTGATCCACTGTTTGAGTACTTTTATCAACAGTGTTTGATGATGTGGAAGCAGGGGTTAAGGGGCTACTTTGGTCAACAACTGTTGAGGTAGCAGTGCTTGAGCTTTGACAGCTGTTTTGAACATTTGCTGCTCTTCCCATATTGACAGACTTTTGCTGAGGAATGATGATTTCATACCCATAGTCTGGTGATGAATCTTCTGATGAACCTGCACTGTTAGTCTTGACAGCAGTATTTTCAAAAGTGAATTTATCAAGATCAAACAAATCTGCAGGATTTGCTGGGATTTTCATTGATGAAAGTTCATTGAACTTTACATTCAAAGTCTCTTCCACTGTTTTGGTCCTTGTGTTAAACACTTTGTAGGCCTTAGCAGTGGTTGAGTATTCCAGATGATATCCACAATCAATTTTGGCTGCAAACTTAGAAATGGAATCTTTTAAGTTTAAAATGAAGCATGGGCAGCCAAAAACTTTGAAGTATGAAATTAATGGCTTTATTTTATACAGCAGTTCATAGGCAGTCTTTTGATGCCTGGGGTTGATTAAAACTCTATTTTGTACATAGCAAGCAGTGTTTACTGCCTCTGCCCAAAAAGTTAATGGCAAACCTGAATCAGCAAGCATGGTTCTGGCAGCCTCAATCAAAGTCCTGTTCTTTCTTTCAATAACCTCATTTTGTTCTGGTGTTCTTGGAATGTTGTATTGCCTCACAATTACTTTTGACACACAGAAATCATCCAACTCCTTGTTCCTAAACTCTGTGCCATTGTCACTTCTGAAGATTTTTACTGGAAGGTCAAACTGCTTTTTAACCTGTTTCACAAAGTCTTGCAGAATGCCTGCAGTCTCATCTTTTGAGTGTAAAAAGTATGTCCATGTAAACCTAGAAAAGTCATCAACAATAACCAAGCAATACCTCTTTTTCTTAAGACTCATGACTTTAACTGGGCCAAACAAATCCATATGAAGCATTTGCAAACATTTGGTTGTTTTGGACTCATCAATGGATTTGTAGGAGCTTTTATGTTGTTTTCCTTTTAGGCAGGAAACACAATGCTCAGGACAGGTGAACAGTTTTTGAGGTAAACCTCTTACTAACCCCTGTTTTGAAATGGCAGTGATTGTCTTGAGATTTGTGGGCCCTAATCTTCTGTGCCATAGTTCTGTCTCTTTGTTTGATGCAGCTGAGAACAGACAGGCATCAGTTCTGGGGCTCTCTTTTGACATATCAACCACATAAACACTGCCACTTCTTTGAGCAACAAGTTTGGTTTTTCCAGTTTTTATTATTGCTTCAATCTTTTCAACCATTTCTGGTCCAACAATCCTACAACACTCCTTTGTGAAGAATGACCCATACCCCTTGTCACTCATTTGTGAAACACTCAGGAGGTTGAATTTTAGATTGTCTATCAGATTGACATTTTCAAATTTTACATTACCAGACTGTACTGTACCAGACCCCTGAACTTTCCCTTTACTATTATTACCAAAGGATATATCACCCCCTCCATGGATTTTGAAATCTTTGAGAAGGGCTTTACATCCTGTCATGTGCCTGGAGCCTCCACTATCTACATACCAAAGGCTATCTAAGCATGCAGAAGCTCCCTGCACATGAAGTAAAAGGATTAGTTCATTTGGGTCTCCAAAGCCAATAAGGCTTTGGATGGGGTTTCAACAGTGTCTGGGATGAGTTCAGATGCATGGGCAGTGGTTAGGTCAGGGGTTTGGACAGTTTTAGGACTGTTTCTCTCTAACCACTGTTGTGAGTTTTGACCAATCACCTGCTGATAACCAAAAGGATGCATGTTCACTCTTGGTTTAGAGGGCCTTTTGTAGGTCTCATAAACGTGTGGAATCCTTTGGTAAGATGATTGTCCCTTGCCCTTTCTGTATTGGTTGGCAGGGGGTGCATCAGTCACTTGAACATCTCTTTGGACAGATGTTTGATTCAGCTGTTTTGTAACAGCTGTTTGGACTGGCACAAACAGTGGTTGGTTTTTGGTGAATTTGACAGATGATGTTGATGGACTCAATGATGTTTTAGCAGTGTACTCATTCTTTTTTACATCAAAGTTTTTGAGATACACACATGCTTGAGTTTTGTGGTTTGATTTACCACAGATGGTGCAGGTTTCAGCAGGTACAATGACACTTGTTTTGTTTAGATCATATGCTTTTAGATGAAAACAGTCTTTTGTTAGATGGTTTCTCTTTTCACAAAAATCACAAAACAGGTTTTTGATCTTTTCTCTTTTCTTCCTTTTCTCAGACTCCTTAGCAACAGAGTTTTGAACCACTGTTGGGATGTCTTTGATAGGAATGACCTTAGCTTTTGGAGCTGTGACACCATCAGTGGTTGTAAAGTCCATAGGCTTGAAATTTTCAAGAATGTCACACTCATCAGACCATGTGGGTTTAAATTGGTATTTCTCAATTTCCTCAAAAGTTGAGGACCCCACAGATCTTTCCAAAGTGATTTTGTTACCAAGTTTGTCGGTTATTTTAACCTCTTGGCCATTCTTGTTGGTTGGTTTAATTTCAGATGAACCAGCTTGTTTTCCAGCAGTGTTTACAAGATCATTATATTTTCTATATCCTATACCAAACTTGACATTGCTTTCAAGCTGTTTCTCAAGCATAACCTCATACCCTTTACAAGATTCCACCCATCTTTCACAAGTGATCTGGGTGGACTCCAACTCCTTTTTGCAAACTTGGTATTTTTCTACCATAGTTTGGAGTTGAGTCTTGGTTATGCTCTGCTCTTCTTTGAGACTGCTGATTTCTTTGTCTTTTTCAGCCAATTTGTTTCTAAGTTCTTTTAATAACTTTTCAAATTTGACTTCATCAGTTAAGACTTTATCCCTAAGGTTTTCATTTACCTCTTTGATGTTAGCAAATGCAATAATGCATTCGTCTGAACACAATTTTTCAAGAACTTGAGGTGTTACCTTAGCAGCAGCCATCATGGCACAATCACATTGATGATCACCTTCTTCATCAGCTCTATCTTCTTTCTCACCTTCTTTCTTCTCTTCCTTTTCTTCTTTGTCTTCTTCGGACCAGGGGTCAGTCAGTGGTTCAATCAGGGTTTCTGAATTTTCTCCCAACAGTAGTTCACCAGCAACTGCAGTAACCACTGCTTCAGCCACTTTATCCACTGTTTCAGCACTTAGCTGTTCACCTTTAGTTTCTACCCCTTCTAGTATTGAATCTAATGCCATCAAACAAAATTCATCATTAGAAGGATCATGAAAAGCATTGAGTGCAAAATTTTCATCACCAAGCTCATCAGGCATGCTGCTCCAGTCAACAAAGCCTTGAGTGAAAAAGCTTTGCTGATCTGGTTGTGTTACTGTTGGAGCAGCTGGTTGAGGTGCAACAGGTTGCACTTGTGCTTGAGGGACAGGGGTTTGAACATACTGAATTTGTGGAACAGTTGTTTGAACATAATGCACAGGCACAGGGGTTGCAGCATAGTGAGCAGTGTTAACATGGGCAGCAGGGGTATATTGGGTATAGTGCACAGTGCTTTGGTGTTGTGGTCTAGGGTTTGAGCTGGGATGAGTGATTATTGGACCAGTGGTTTGACTCCTACATTCCCTAGCAAAATGACCTAGCCTATTGCACTTATAGCACTTGATTTTTGATTTATCCAACCCCACTTTTAAGTTCCCATGTAACCCTGGGAATTTTCTCCCTGTTCTTTTGTAGAATTTGCTTGTTCTTACACTAAGCAAAGCCAATTGATGCAAAATGTCCATCTCTTCTAAGTTAGTGAGATCAAAGTGTTGCAAATCATTGAGTTCAAAACACAAGTTATCTGACATCTGGTTTTCACAATTTGCAGTAAAAGCATAATTTGCAGAGTGAGAATCAGGGTTGTTGAAATTTCCACCAGCAGTTATATCAATAAAGTGATCATAACCCGGATCCTTACTACTGCTACCAGATTCTTCCTGACCAAAAAGAGTTGTGCTGCGAAATGAATAATCATCAGCAACTTTACCAGACTCTTGCAACTTCTTTTTCTGGTTTAACTCCCTTTCATAGGTCAGGAGTCTACCATGAAGTTGGGTCAGGGTCAGATCTTTGAACTCAGCAGAGTTTCTAGTAACAAAAGAAATGGTATCCCATTTTTCTGGTAGTGATCTAAGGAACCTGCTATTTTGAGTTGAATTTGGAAATGTTACTTTAACAAGCCTTAGTTCACTAATGAGACAACTGAATCGCTCAAACTGCTGAGTCAATGATTCACCCTTGATGTGACAGAATGTTTCATACTGCTGATTCAGAATTTCCCTATTGTTTTCAATAACTTCTTATGTTCCCCCAAACTATTCCTTCAGTGCATCCCATAGCTCTTTAGCACTGTTACAATGTAACAGTCCAGCATAGATCTCATTGGGTAATGCAGATGCTATGATGCTAAATGCTTTGGCATCGAGTTCGAACTTTTGAAAATCAGTTTCAGTATAGTTTTCAGATGGTTTAGGTACGAACTTCTTTGCATCCTTAGCACTTGGCACCATAGGAACATGGGGACCAAAAACAACAGACCTCCAACATCCAGTGTTCTGTTGAGCAAGGATGTGCCCCATCCTTCTCTGCCAGATGTTGTATTAATTACGTTTAAGCATGGGTGGTTTGAAAAGAGAGCAAATGTTATTCTTATCATCTTGTGATTGTGACGTCATCCTGGTTGTTTTACAGGCACTGATTAATCAACTTTGATGGTGATTAAACTTTGCACTGTTTTTCAACAAAACGAACAAACTATCGATATTAATGATTATGAGCTGAACTATTTATGTCAAAATGATTGTTAAATCAAATTTGACTGTCCAAGCTCTGATACCAATTGTTAGGATCTGAGTTTGGTTTTGATTGTGTTTTACGTTTAAATTAAGATGAACAATGAATCAGTAGTGC
>JARYGA010038255.1:0-37544 GCA_030545235.1 Helianthus tuberosus | reverse complement strand
ACAGTAATCTACAGTTTAATAATTCAGCATTATCACCTTACAATACTAATCTAAACTCTTCTGGATTAACTTTACTCAATAATGAAATTCCTATTTCAGGTGATTTGATGAACAATTCAAATGCAATTTTAGGTTACGATAGAATGGCTAATGCCATTCCCCAAGAGTTTACGTTATCTAATCAACTAAATTCAACTAATAATTTAGCGTCATCTCAGTATGGAACATCATTTGTGCAGTTTCCTGCAAATCAATTAGTTGCTGGATCAAATTATATTGATTCTAATAATGGTTATTTGGGATCAAATGAACAACTTTTGAATGGTTTTAATAATTATGAAAATATGTATAGTTCCTTTAATCAATCTCAACCTTATGTGATGCAAAATAACTATGGAACATACGCAACACATGGATCAAGTGAGCTTCAAATGCAGTCAAATCCATCTGCAATTTCTATTAACCCTGGAGTAATTGACGAATCTATTTATTATCAAAACACTCTAGGCAAAAGAAATAGTCCGTTAATGAATAATAATTTGAATCAAAATTCATTGTCTAATAGTAATACTTTAATGGCAAGTCAAGAAATGTCTATTTATGCTACATTACAACAACATAATCCCTTACAACAACAACAGTTACTATCTCAACAAGCTTTGAATCAACATCATGTAAATATATTAGGACAAGGCTCTTATAACATTGCAGCTCAGCCCACAGTTGTTAGATATTCACCTGACGAAGGCTATGCAGAAGAAACAGCTAATTCTAATTTTACATTAGAAGGTACTGAAGTATGAAAATAATTTTTTTTATTTCAACATCGAATAAGTCAGTTTTAAATTATTTATTACATGTAAAAAAAATATTTTTTCTTAAAATAATCAAATATTTCAAAAAAAAAAACTAATTTTTATTCAAAATTATCAAGAGAAGTTTTTTATTCAATTTTCAAACTTTAATTATGGGATATTTAGAATGGATATTATGTTAAAGCAAAAAAAATATTTTTTTAAGTTTTTTTTTCATAAAAAAAATCATTCAAAATTCAATCTAAAAGAATATTAATTTTATTTTTGAAGAAAATTTTTCAAAATCATGAAAAGAAGATTTTTTTTTATTTTATAATCAAATTAAACAGATGGTTATGAAAAATTCAAAAAGAAAAATATTTAGTTAAAACTTTGACTTTTTCAAGTGTTAAAAATTATAATTTAATTTCTTAAAGTACCAATTGGTTATGATAAATTCATTACGAGCTTTAAATTTTTTTTTTACTTTTGAATTTTATAAATTTTGTTTTTGTTTTGCAATGGTTTTTTGAAGAAAAAAAATGGAATGATAAATTTAAGAGATAATTTAAAATGATTATGAGACTATTTTTTTTAAAAAAAAACAGAAGTTTTTGAAAACATGACTAAATAATTATGATTTTGAAAAGTTTTGAGATTTAATTTAAAATTATATTTGATCATCAAAAAAGCCATAACATTTTTTTTTTTTGAAACTGCATTTATCATTTACTAAAGTTATCGTTAAAAGTTTTAACTTTAAATCATTTTCATTTTGTACTCTGGTCAATCTTTGTGTACTTCATATAATAATTTATTATTTTATTTTATTGAAAGCACTATTACTAATTTTTTGCACTTTATAAGTGATTTTTGTTTTACAAAAATTGTATTATATTGTTTATAATTTTGAAGTTAAAGGATAAATGGAATTTAAAATTAAAACGTGAAATATAATGAAAGAAATTTATTTGAAAAAAAGAAAATATTAATTTAAGAAAGAAATTATTAATTAAAAAAGAATTTATTAAGTTAACTTAAAAGAAACAAAGAGTTTTAAGTGTGTGTATTTTTATAAAGCTTTTTATTTCAAAATTAAAAAGTTTTTTATAAATGAAAACTTGATTTGTCAACAATGTGATCATGATGAAAAAATTTTTTATGAAAAAATGTAACAACTACGACAAAAATGTCAACAAAAAAAAATAATTTCACCATTATAAAAAAAGTTTTCAATAAAAAAAAAACCACTGTGGTGAATTTTTTACTATTTAGTTTTTTAGATCTATCTAGATATTCTGCAAAATAATCAAAAAATACGCTGATTTTGTCATCTGACAAATAAATTTGGAAATACTTTTGTTTTTTAAAGCTTGTCTACTTTAGGTTGAAAATCTAGATTTTGTTCATTCAAAGAATAATTTTAAAAAAATTAGGCAAAAATTAATTTGTTAATTTGGAAAAATTTAAGTAGAAATAGTTATCAAGTCTTGAAGAATTTTTATCTCTTTAGTCATTATTGAAAAAAAAATGGATTTATTTTATCATCTATTCAATTTAATTGAATTTTTTTTATAAATCGATTTTTTCAAGAATAAAGAAATTTTCAAAAAATTCAAATGTATCTTTAAATGATGTTTTTACATCGATCTTATAATAAAAAAAAAAAGAAACAATTTTTCAATAATTAAATTCATCAATAAAAAAACTTTTGATAAAACGTAAAATCTAAATTCATTTGGACTGGTTCAACCTGGGTTAACAATTGAAAAATGCAAAAGATGTCAATTTTATAAAACAAAAAATTATTACAAAATTACTCTGTTAAGTTTTTTAACAGTACATTAAAACTTTGATTATCATAAATGAGAAAGATTTATAAAACGAACAATTAGTTTGAGTTATTAATAGCTTTTTTTAACACTAAATATAAACAGATTTTACTATTTTGATCAATAGTTAAAATTCATAAGAAAAAAAGAAAATTGCGGACTAATTTGAAAAAATATTAAAAAAAAAATTTATTTTATTTGATGATTTTTCAAATAAACTAGTCATTTTTTAATGGTCAATCAATCTTATTAAATATAAAGTATATTGTAACAAAAAAAAAATATAAAATTTTAATGAATTAAATTCTTTCAAATTATTAATATTGACCAAGTTTTTAAAAGTTATCTTTCAAAGTAAATATTATAAAACAACATTTACAATTGTTTTAATTTAAAAATTGTCATCGTTAAACACATATCATGAAAAATATTTCATCAATTTCATAACTGTTCTATCATCCTTGATCTTCATTGAGTGTATTTAAAATATAAATATTTATAATTGTATATTTTTTTATTATGATGCAAATTTTATAGGATTTAAATATAAGAAAAAAAAAGTTTAATATATGTATACATATATAAAGATTATTTTATATTGGGAAAGATTTTTATATATTTTTATTGTAATGGAATAAAAAAGTCTTAAAAATTAAAATTTTTTTAATTTTTGTTTAGTTAACATATTTAGAAATTTTTTTTTAAATTTTAAGCTTATATTTTACAAAAATATGTTTATCTCAACAATAATTTTCAAGATTTGATTGATTTTACTTTTATTTACTACCTTTCATAGTATCAAATTTATTTTAATTTTTTGCTCAAAATGCATTTTTTTATTTTAAATCAAATGAAATTTTATTATGAAAAACACACATCTTTTTAAAAGAGATACTTTATGATTTTAAAAAAAAGAAAAAACTTAAATAATGCTCAAAAAAAGAATTTTTTTTTTTAGAATTTATTGAATTGGCTAGTTTAAAAAAAAGAACTTTCAAGTTACAATTTTATAATGATAAAATATTAGAATTGATCTTTACTAAAAATCGTACACCCATGGGATTTTATGTCATTCTCTGTCATTGAAATTAATTATATAATTTTCGTTTATTTCTTCTATGCTTAGTCAAATTTCAAACAAGTCAATTTGTTTCGTATTACTATTCTTTGCATCTTTTTTATTTTAAAAATAACTATTCAAATCAGTTTGATTTTCAACTTTATCATTTTTTTTTTTCCTATTTTAACCATACAATATGGCTTTTTTGTTTATCTTTTCTTATAAATTTTTCTTTTATGAAAATTTGTCAAACTAATTCATAAAAATTAAAATAAAAAATCATCACTCAAATTTTCTTTTTAGTGGTTTTTATAACTTTTTTTCACAACTGCTTTAAATCTCTGTGGTTTTTTTTCTTCAAAATACACCAGCTGATGTTAAAATTTATTTTTTACTTAGATCTGGTTATTAATTTTTAAAACATTCAAGCTTTACACATAGAATCAATCTCTTTTTTAAATTATATTTTAGAAATGTATTCAACTTTTCAAAAATCAATTTTATTCCTAACTTTATTAATTTTTAAAAGAAAAAATTTTAATTTTCATTAATTTTTACTAAATTTCATTTTTGTTTTTTTTAGCTCTATTAATTTTTAAACAGATTTTTTATTAATTTTATGAAACATTTTTATTTTAGATATAGAAAAATTGAACTTTTTCAAGTTTTTTTTTAAAAACAATAAACTTTCATTGAAGAAAATATGAAATTGAAAAACTAAAAATTTTGTTTAATTAAATGTTTTTAAATTAAAACTTTTAATTTTCTTCTATTTAAGTAGAACAATAAAGAAAAAAAAAGATGAAAAAGTTTTTAGTTAATTTTTTTTTTGAATTTTTTAAGAGAAGATGATTTTAGCTTATTGTAACTTTTGTTCGCTTTTTTATCTACATAATCATCAATTTATGATTTATTAGGAATCAAAAATTTTTTTTTTTTTGTAAACTAAAAATTTAAGAGTTTTTTATAGATAAATTTTTAGAATAAAAGTTTAAAAAAATATTCATTTTTAATAAACTTTGTTAAAATTTTGAAATGTTTTTTAATATAAATTTTAATGAAAATCATTTATAAAAAAAGAAATTAAAAAATTAATCTTGACAAATAAGTAAATAAAAATCATTAATGCAACTTTAAAAGCAAACAATATAAAAATGATAAATTATAGTTGAAAATTAATATCAATAAATATTTATTAAGAAAAAATCGACAAACATTTGCTTTACAAAAAAACAATAAAAAAATTAGTTTAATTTAGAAAATGATTATTTAAATTTTAATAAAAAAAAATCTTAAATTGAAACTTCTATTCAAATAAAAAACCATTTAATAGATGAACAATTGTTTTCATTAAGTTCTTTTTATTTACTTCAAACTTTTTTTATTTAGTTTCTAATTAGATTTTCTTTTAATACAACTTTATCATAAAGAAAATTTTAAATTATCTTTATTTAAATAAAAATCTAAATGTCCATATAAAATCATTCTTTAATTTAAATAACTATTTTGTTCAATTCTTTAAATATTGATAAAGTTTACATTTAAAAAAAAATTCTGAGTAAACTTTACTAAAAATTCTTTAATTTCCTTTTTTTTTTTAAAAAAAAATCAAATTAGTTTTATTATGATAGTTTCTTAAATTTTTAAACTTTCTCAATTTTTACTTTTTTCAAATTTATTTTATAGATAAAATCTTTAGAAAAATTTTTATAAAAATCTTTTATAATTTATTAATCAAATCAATTATTTGAAATACTCTAAATTGTTTGAAAATTTTTTTGCTTATTGAAAATTGTTTTTTATTTAAAATTTAATTTTTAAATTCATTTTTCATGACTCATTAAAAAAGCTTTTAATTTTCAAAAAAAAAGATTTCAAAAAGTTTTTTTAAACCAAAAAATTTTAAACCAAAAAAAAAAACAAACACAAAATAAAAAAGCAATTTAAATTATTTGAAATTCTATTTAATGAAAAACATTCAAAAATTTCAAAGAAAATTTTTTTGAATTGATAAATTATGATTTTAGAAACAGGAAACATAATAAACTTTCAATGAAAACAAGAAAAAGTTTCAAATGAAAAAAGTTTATTTAAAATTGTAATTTGTCAATTCGCCAATTCTTTAGATTATTAAGTTAATTGTGAAAAAAAAAAATTTTTCTTTAAGTTTTTTTAATTCTACAATTATGTAATTGTTCAAATAGAAAATTGCTTTTCAAATAATCTAACTTAAAATTGAAGTATTTGATTTTTGTTAAATTTTTGTTAAATGAATTTTTATGTAATTAGGTTTTTGCATAAATACGTTTACTTTTTAATTGGTTTTTTATTTATAAAAATAACTTTCATTATAAAAATGTCTTTTATCATGAAACTGGCTTTCAATATTAAAATGTCTATTAATAAAAAAAAAAGCTTTTGTTGTTTACTAGTTTTTAATTTTTAATTAATTAAAAAAAATTTATTTTGTTTTATGAATTTACAAGTTTTATTTTAATTAAAATTTTAAGTTTTATGTTTTAAAATAATTTTTAGTGTAAAGTTTCAAATAATTTTTTATTTAAATTTTTAGTTTTTTTTATTTGAAATAATTTTTTTATCAAATTTAAACTTTAAAATTTTGTTTCAACTTTTTGGTAAAATTTTTTTTTTAGTGTTTTTGTTTGAGATTATTAATTCAACTTTTTAGTTATATTTTAATTTAAATTTACAATCAAAAATTAATTCAAATTTTTAGTTTAAATTTTTTAACTTAAATATTTATTCAAACTGTTTAAATTCAAATGTTTTCATTAAACTAATTTAAAAATCAAAAAGTTAAAAAAAGTTTGGAAAAATTAAAAAATTTTATTTTAATAGGTTTTTTTTCAAAAAAAAAAAAAGAATTATACAATGTTTATAAAAGAGGTCTTAGAATGTTTATAAAAAAGGTCTAAAATTATTTTAAAAAGATTTTTTGTTTAATTTTTTGTATTCAAAGTGTTTCATAGTATGAAAGTTTTCTTTGTTTTTCTTTTCTTTATTTAAATAATTTTTAGTTGAAAATTTATTTAAAAATCTTCTTTTTATTTAACAATATTTTCTCTTATTTAAAATCTTTTTTTGTTTAAGATTTTCATCTTATTTAAAAATGTGTTTCTTATTTAAAAATTTATTTTTTATTTTAAATTCTATTTCTCACTTCAAAATTTTGTTCTCATTTAAAGAATTTTGAAAACAAAAAATTTTATTTTAGATTTTTATCCAAATTTATTGTTTTCATTATTTTTTAAATGTCTAACTAAATTTTTTTTAGTTCAAAATTAACTGATTTTTATTTAAAAATCTAATTTATTGCTAATTTAATTTGTTATTTAAATATTTTTAATCAACAAATATATCTAATGTTTTTTAGATTTTTAATTCTTAGTTAAAAAATATTAATGTCATTCAAGTTAAAATAATTTTTTTTTGCTTTAGTTTTTTAAAATACAAAAACTGTACTCATTAATAGTTTGCATCAATCTCCTTGAGGAAACTCTAAATTATTTTTTTGGAAATTTTTTTATTTTTTTTTGTGGGGAAAAGAGAATATCATTGATATAAATCTTTATGATAAAGTCCTTGATAGTTAAAAACAAAAATATTATGTATAATAATACTATGTATAAAGTTATGTACAAAAATAGATCTCTTAAAGATACATAATTTAATTCTTTTAACTTTTTAGTTTCAAATACTATTTATGTCCTGCTTTTAACTAAGTAGGGTTTTTTTAACTTAATTAATTCATCAGTTTTATGTTTCATGCCTTCCGGAAAATTTATATATGTTTTCCTTTTAATTTTGCATTAAATAAATGTATTTTCACTTTTTATACATAAGTTTTCCTTAAAAAAATTGTCAATTAAAAATCTTAAAAATGGATTTTTGTTTAGTAAAAGCAAAGATTTTTTTTGAATATTAATGTTCTTTAATATTTTTTCATTTTTTTTTCATTTTTCGTTTTTAAAAATAGTATCCAATACCTTTTCAAATCTATTTTGTTTAAGTTATCTGCTTTTTTGTCTAAATTTCATTTTAATTTTTCAAGTATCTGTTTTTGAATTTAATCTTATTGCATATTTTCATATTTTATTTTTTTTTATTAAACCAAATTTAAAATACTTTTTATTCAAGAGTTTTAACTAATTTTTAACAATATCTTTATACTTTATTAATATTAAAAGGTATTTATAACCTTTAATGCTTTTGACGTTTTTTTTTTTTGAATTTATCAAGTTTACATGAGCTTAAATACAAGAATGCTTTTATCCAATTACAAAAAGGTTTCTTTTGTGTTTTAAATTAAATTTTTTTAAAAATAAGTTATATTAAACTAATTCAAACTTAATTTCATTTTCTGTGTAAAAATTTAAGTTCATTCAGTTCTGCATTTAATATTCAGATTACAAATAGATAAAAAGATTTTTTATAAATTTAAAAATTATTTTTAGTATTACTATTGATCTTATTGCTTATTACATTTTTTTTATCAAATACTCTGACAATGTGTTCATTACAATTTTTTTGCAAAAAAATTTTTACAATAACGAACAGAAAGAACACCTAGTTTAGTTTTTTTTTTTTTGTTTTATTCTCTAAGCAATGCTTCCTGTATTTATTAACCACATGCTATCATTTTTAGAATTTACATCGTTAACATCTTTGATTTGATAAAATTTTATCCTTAAAGGTTTTTTTCAGTATTTTGTCTTCTTTTTTTTTTTTACACTTAAAACAAATGATTTTTTTGAATAACTTAAATTTATGTTTTATGTTCGTTGTAAATCTTTTTTGATGTTTAATATATTGTTGTTTTTATAAAAGATTTTTTCTTAATCTCTCTGGTCATTTTTTTTTTTTGACTTGTTTTATAAGATTGAGTTTTGAATTAAAAATAAAACTATTTTCACTAAAATTTTTTCTTCTTTTTTGGAAAAGAGTTTTTATTGAACGTTTATCAAAAAAGTATTAAAGAATCTTCTTTCAAAATACTATTTTCAAGCAATTATTGATACTAATTAATTTTTTTTTTATCAAATCTAACTTTGAATCTTTGACAGTTTTTCACAACTTTTCTTATCAAAAACTTTAATTATCAAATTATCATTCTCAAATTTTCTTTTACAAAGTTTATATATATACTTTTCTCTTAAATTCTTTTTAAACTTTTTTTTTTGTTTTTTTTTTAGCTTCTTAAATTCTAAAAATAAGCTTACAAATACAGAAAAAGTTTTACCTAAATTGTAATTTTAAATATTCATTAATTCACAAGTAATAGTACAGGTTAAAAAAATGTTGAGCAATTTGTGTTTACATCAGTAAATTACACTTTTAATATTTTAAAAATACTAACAAAAAAAGAAATTTTATGCTCATACTGAATATATATAGTTTTTATTAAAAATCTAAAGAATAAATTTACAAAAATATTCTTTTTAAAACTTTAAATTTTTTGAAACTTTATCATTTTGATAAAATATTTTATGTTCACAAAAAGATTTTTTGTATTTGTCTGAACAATAAAAAATTATTTAATTTATTGTTTAATTAACTTGATGAAAAACATTTATTTGATCAAATTAATATTTTAAAAACTATAAAAAAAAGTTTACTTGAAAAACTATGTCAATTTTTATCAAAAAATTAAGAAAACTAATTGAGTGTTAAAATCATTTCAATTGGTTTATTGAAAAAATAAAATTAGCTTTTCTTTGTAAAATTTTTTTCGAAAAAAAAAAAATACTAAGAAAAAATAGGTTTTTATTACTAAAAAAAAATTGAATTCAAAAACTTTACTTTTATATGTTTTAACAGATTTAGATGGTTATTTGTATTTTTTTTATCAAACTTATAAAATATTTTAGTAAATTAATAGATGTTAAATTTTTAAATTATATTTTTACTAATATTTTATTTATGTTTTTAGTTTTTTTTAATTTTATAAGTTTTTAGTCTTTTATAATTTGATAAGTTAATAATCTTTTATAGTTATTTTAGCCCTCTTTTAAATTGTTTTTTTAGTTCTTTTTAAAATGAAATTTAGTCTCTAATAACTTTATAATTTTTTATTTCTTAATAACTTTATAAGTTTTTAGTTCTACATAACTTTAAAAGTTTTTAGTTCTTCATAATATTTCACTTTTTCATAGTTCTTTCAAAGTTTTTATTTGTTTGTGATGTCTTTTTAAATTTTTCCTTTATAATAACTTAAAGTTTTTTTTTTAAATTTTACTTTCTAGTTATTTGAGTTTTTATTTAACTAAATTTTTTTTTTTTAAATTTTTTATTTCAAGTTTATTTTGAGATTTAACTTAAATTTTTCTAATTTTTTTATTTTTATAATTTAGCAGGTAAATAAAATTAATAGCTTAATGAATCTTCTAAATAATTGTCTTCAATTAAATTGTTCAAAGTGCTAATTTATGAAAATTTATGTTTTCAAAAAAGTTTTTATAAAAAGTTTAATGTAAATTTATAATTTAAAATCTTCATTGTTTAATATTGATAGATCAAATTTTACTTGAATGACATTTTTTTTTTGAATTCTTAAATAATATATCTATTAAATCAAGTTAAAAAAATAATACTCATCAAAATAGGTTAATTCTTTTTTAATAATTTAATAATCAAAAAGTGTTTAAAAAAAGTAATTTAGTTTTTAGAGGAAAGTTTTTTATTTCTAAAAACAAAATAATTTATTTGTTAAACTTTACAAAATGATACATTTAAATAAGATAAAATTATAAAAAATAGAATGTAATTCAAAAAAATTATAAATTACCTGATTTTCAAAAAAATTCAAATTTTATTAGTTTTCTTATCGTTTTTTTTTCAAAAATTTATTGAAATATTTTGAAGTTTTTTTTTATAAAAATTTACTTACAAACTTTTAAAATATTCAAAAAATTGATTCATTATCAATTCAACAAAAGAAAATGTTTATTTTATCTTTTCAATAAGTTGTAGTAAAAATAAAATTTGAGTTTTTAATTTATTCTATTAATTTACTAAAACTCTAATTATTTTAAATTTTAAAGCATTTAAATTTGATAGAACTTTTTGTTTGTTTTAATCAATTAGTTCTTTTATCTCATTTATTTTTAAAATTTTTCTCTCAACAGGAAATTTCCTTTTTTAAATTTTTTTTTATGCTTCTATTTATCATTTTGTGACTAGCGCACCTAGCGAAAAATTATTTTATTTTAAATTATCAAAAATTTTGTTTCTTTAAGAAAAAATTTAATGGTTTTGTAAATGTTTTAAAAACTACCTTTTTAAAAACTTAATGTATCTTTATTCAGTTATGAATTTTTTTTTTTTATAAAAAAAAAAAATTTTGAGTAAAATACTAGAAAAAATCAATAAAAAAGTTAGAAAAAAAATATTTAGTGTTGAATAGTTTTTGGTAATTTATCTTTTTGAAAAATGGGTTTTATTGTGTTGAAACAAAAAAAAAATTTCTTAATTAGATATAGTTTTTTAAAGCTTAAATAATGAAAGTTTATTTGAATATTTTTATATAAAAAAAAATTTTTTTGATGGCTTATTTAATTAATTTTTATATTCAAAACCTTTTTTTTTTTTACTTCAAATCTTAATTACGATTTTTTAATCAAAATAAATTTTTATCAATCGATCAAATAGTTAAACAAATGTTAACCCAAAAATTACTGAAACTTAATTTATTTATAATTGGATTACAAACTTTTTTATTTTTAAAATAAATTTTCATTGTTTAGAAACAAAGTTTAAGCTAAAGGGAAAATAAGTTTTTTTATTTTTTTTAATTTAGTTATTTTTTTTATTTAGTTTAAATTATTTTTTTAAATTCTACATCTTTTTGACTATTTTTAATTACATCTTTTTTTTAAAAAATAAACTTCAAAATATTTTATACAAAAATTTTTTTTCTGAATATTTTTACATCTTTTATTTTTTTTATTAAAAGACATCTCTTATTTTATTGAAAAAATTATTTATATTTTTGTTAAATATATTTTTTTTTTGAATACATCTTTTTGTACATACATCTTTTTGTACATACATCTTTTAGTTCATATATCTTTTTTATAAATGCATCTTTTTTATAAATAGATCTTTTAAATGAATAAAATTCTTATAATAAATACATCTCTTCTTTTGAGTTAAGAATCTTAGCTATTGAATATAAATCTTTTTGATTGAATATACATTTTTTTTAATATACATTTTTTTAATATACATCTTTTTTTATTAATTTATGTCTCTTTTATTGAATTTATTTTCTTTATTAAATACCTCTTTATATTGAATATCTCTTTACATTGAATACCTCTTTACATTGAATACCTTTTTACATTGAATACCTCTTTACATTGAATACCTCTTTTTAATAAATACTACTTTTTTTAAAACAAATCTTAAATACGTTTCAAAAATTATATCTTTTATTTAAAAAAACATCTTTTTTAAATAGATCTTTTATTTTGAACACATCTTTATGATTTTTTAAATACATTTTTTTAAACTTTTAATTCTATTATCAAGATAATCTTACATTTCTTTGAATATGTTTTTGAAACTTCTAAATGTAAATTTATTGTTTCTAAACACATATTTCTTTTATTACAACATCTTTTATTAAAAAAAAATTTATAGAAACTTTAAAAATATTCTTTTTAGCAAAAAAAATTATCTATTCAAAAAATAAATGTCTCTTAAAACTTTTTTTTAAAGTTTTTTTAACAAAATTAATTTGTTTGATTATTCTTAAACTAAACAATTTTTAGTTAAACGATTATTCTTCTACTTAAACTACTAAATTTCATTATTTGAGAAATTATATTATATTATTTTACAATTCAAATTCTATGTTATTCTTAAGTTATATAAATTAAACATCCTTAATTTATTTGATTAAAAAAGATTTAATTCATTTTTATAAAACTCTCTTTAACAAAATCTTTGTTTTTATGGAAATTTTTTTTTTTATTAAACCATCTTTATTTCGAGGATATTAATTTAAAATTATCAAATTAAAAAATTCTTATATTTAATTATATTATTTTAAAATTATTTTATATTATAAATTTGACTTAAACAAATCTAAATTTATTTAATTAAACTAATTTTCAAGTTTTTTTATCTCTTTTAAATTATCAAATTCTTTAAGAAGTTCATTTAAATTTTAAATAAATTACTTTTTAACAATTAAAATTATGTACTTAAACCATTTAAATAATTAATTTCTTTCAAAAACTTAAGAATACTTTTATATTCAATTTTAGTTTAAATATTCTATCATCAAACTAGATATAATCTATTTTAAAGATAAAAATTTAATGAATTTAAATAAAAGTGTTTCATTTAATAAATTAAACTTGATAATTTAAAAGAATAAAATTTAAGATGAAAATTTTTTTCTTTTTTTAGTTAAATGGCTATCTTTTAATATAATTAAAGATGAAATTAATCTTTGATAAAGTTTTATAAAAAAATTTTAGAATACTTCAGTTAAAATGACAAATAAATCTCAAAAAATTTTTAACAGTTAAACGATCTCTTTTTTTAAAAAAAATATTTCTGAAGACATTTAAATAATTTAAAGAGCATCATTTTGAAAAAAAAATTCAAATATTTCTTGCTTAAATAATTTGTTATATCAATTTCACTTTCTAAAAAAAAATTTTTCTAATAAACTTTAATTTATTGTCAAAGACAAAGAAAAAAATTAAAACTTTCCATTCTTCTAATTGTTTTACCCATGTCATTTTTTTTATAAACTGTTTGTCAATGAAGTTTTTTTTTTTTAAATAAACACAATTTTATATTGAACTTTAGTTTTAAAATTAATAAAAAGAAAATTTAATTTCTTTAAATTTTTTAATATAAAAGACAAAATCCCTTTTTTAAAATTCATTTCTAGTAAGATGGACAAAAACTTAATCGTTTTTTAAAAAGATTAAAAAGTATGTTAAAATTTCAATTTAATTGATAGTTATATTTTAATTATAATTTATAGATTTAAGACTTGTCAGTTTTTTCTTTAAAATTGGTCATTTAAAAAAATAGTCGTTTTTTTTTTCATTTTTTTTACTAATAAGCAAGTTTTAATCATTAACAATGAAATTTAGCTTAAAATATCTTTCAAATTTTTTTTATTTTAAATTAATTTTAATCAAGAACAGTCTTTTAAATAATTTGAATAAATTTATTTTTTTAATTTTTCTTATTAACTTTTCATTAAATTTATTTTACTAAACTTTCTTTAGTATTTTTTTGAAAATTTTTTATTTAATCTTTTTTTTGTTTCATTTTTTTTTGTTTTAGATTTCTAATTCATTCATTTTTAAATTTAATTTCTAGCTATTATTTTTATTAAGTCATTTTTAGCTTTGAATTTATAAATTTAAAGTTTAATTTGTAGCTGCTTTTTGAATTTAGTCATTTTCAACTTAAAAATTATTAATTTTAAGTTTATTTTAGATTTAGTATAATCGTCGTAACTTCAAAGCAAACACTTTATTTTTCAATGTTTTTTTCTCGTTTAAAAATCAAAAAGTGTTGGTTTTGAAGTTACGGCATTTGTATGTTTTAATTTGTATTTAAATTTATTCAATTACAATTTAATTTTTGAATTCAGTTAGTTATATTTCAAGTTGCAATTCACTCAGCTACATTTCAACTTTGAGTATGGCTATTTTTAATTTAGCTTTTTTCTAGTGCGATTTCAAATTTAGTTTTTTTTTTTTTTAATAATATTTCTGTTATAAATAAAGTTATTTTTGTTTTTTTTAATAATAATTTTATTTATATTAAAATTCTGAGATCAATGAAATGTAATCTTAAATTATTTCTTAAATAAACCCACAAAATAATTAAACCTTCGTGATTGAAATTTAAGATAAAATTAATTTCAACAATGATTATCAAAATTTAATTCAACTTATTCGTTTGATTGTTAAATACAAATTTTATTCGATAAGTTGATTAAAAATATTTTCAATATAATTCTCTTTTTTAGATTTTCAATCATAAAACTTTTTTAATGAAAAATTTTAATGTTAAGTAATTTTTTTAAGGTTTTCATAGATTTTTCAAATATTATTTTGCGTGATAAAGATTTAAGTATTAAAAAAAAATTTCAATTTAAGAATTTTTAAACATGAGATTTCTTATTTAAAATAAAAATTATTTTTCATCAAATTTAAAATTAGTCAGCAAAATTTTTGTCACAATTGATATTTTGTATTTTAAATTTTTATTGGCTTTTTTTTATCAATAAAGTATTTAGATTTAAAATTATCATTTAAAATGTCCAATATGATTACTAATTGATGAACATTTTTTATATAACTTTTTTATAGTTTTTTCTTTCAATATTCAATGTACATTTCAAGATATACATTAATGATTTTAATAGTCTAATAATAGTAATTTAATTTCTAATAATGTTCCATATAAATAAAACACTAGTTGAAAATTCAAGTTTAAAACATTTTTTCTTTTTTGTTACTTTTATGGGGTTATAATTAGATTTTTCGAATTTTATTCAATTTCACGAAATTAATTTTATATTTTAATTCTTCAAGACTTTATTATTAAAATACCTTTGATTTACTTAAAATAAAACTTTTTTATACTGATCACTAAGCAAAAACTAATTAATATCCGATTAATGGAAATCAATAAACTAATGTCTTTTATTTTTTTTTTTTTGGAAAAATTTTGTCTACAACAAATTTTTAGTTTATAATCTATCAAAAAAACTTAGAATTGATACTCATCTAGGTTAATAACTATTATAATCTAATTAAATTTTTCTAGAAATCATTTATTGATTTAAAAATTTTTCAAAAATACTTTTAGTTTTTTTATAAAAAAAAAATTTTATCAATTTAAACTACAGAAAAATATTTTTTAGAAAATTTTGATTCAAAAAATAATAATTTTATTATAAGCTATGTCTTGTTAAGCTAGTAAATACTTATATCTTTTAATATTTATTTGTTTTCAAAAAAAAGTAAAACGAAATAATGAGTTTAATATGTGAATATTTTTTAACTTTTCAACTAATTAAAACATTTTAATTTTGATAATATTCAAGAATTATAAAACTTTAATTATGTTTATCTTTGTTTTAAATCCCTTGAAAAATTTTTTGTTAATTTAACTTTTGAACTAAAACTGTTTAAAGGAAATAAATATTTTACGAAACTAATTAAATTTAAAGTTAATTTTAGACTAAAATTTTAGGTTAAATTCTATAAATCTTTAATTAGTTTTTTATAATTTTTTAGTTTCATAAAGATCAACAGTATCTAATAAGTTGTAAAAAAAGAAAAAAAATTTGGCAAGTTTTTCATTAATAATACATTTCTTACAAAATTTTTTCTAATTTTTTTTTATTCAAAAATAAAATGTAAATTAAGGTACTTAAAGGTTTTTTTATTCAAAGATGCAAAAGTTAATTAAAAGTGTTTATGAAAAGAAAAAAATTTAGATCATTATTTTGGGTGAATTGCATTTTATAACAAGACTTATCATTACTACAAAAAAAACTAATAAACTTTTATTGTTGTAAAATATTTAAAAGATTTATTCGATTTTCACAGATTGGTTTATTCATTAGAAAATTATTCATTCAATTTTTCAGATTGCTTTATTCATCAACTAGTTAAAATTTAATGCTTTCAACTAAATTAATCGACAGTTTTTAACTGTTTTAATTTCTTGCAAAAAAAAAAATTTTTTCAATCAATCATGCCAATCATTATTTAACAACGAAAAATTTAACTTGTGTATTAACGAAAAATTGACTAAGCTGTTTAAAAGTTTCAACAGTTTTAGTAATAAAGTTTGATAAAATTTAAAGAGACAATAAAAAAAACATTTGTTTTTAATTTTAAGTTTTTAAAATCAACAAAGAATTAAGCAAGCCCTTTAAAATGTTTCAATTTTTTTTAAGCTTTAGGATAATCAAATTGTCAAGTCATTTTTTTTATTATAAAAACACAAAAGGCGTAAAATTAATAACATCAATTTAAAATTGAAAATAAATTTAGCTTAATGATTTCAATTCTTAAATAAATCATCACTAAAATTGCTGATCATTGTTATCAAAAGTTTTTTTTTAAACTTTTCACAAAAATTTCCAATTTTGAATAGACTTGTTAATTTTTTAAAAACTCAAATTTATTGTAAAGTTTACTAAAATTTTGTTGATTCAAAATTTAAATAAACGAAACAATAAATTGATGAAACAATAAAATATTTTAAAGTAAAGAAAAATAAATGAAACAATAAAATGAAGTTAAATTTTGGAAAATTTTATAATTTAAAAAGAATTAAAGTTACTAAATAAATTTTTCATCAAAAAATTTAGTATCATCAAAAAAAAAGAAATTTAAAAAATCATCATTTTGTTTTGGAATTATTATTAAAAAAAATTAATTAGATTTGAATATTAAAAAAGTTTAAAAAAAAAAATAAATTCGTGATGTTGTTAAAACGCGTTAATGTCATCAGTTTATTATTAAAAGAAGGAAAAAAACATAAAAACAAAACTAATTTATTAATGCATAGTGTCTTAAAACTTAAAATAACAAACAGTTTAAACTTTTCAGACTTGATATTGGTCAGTAAGTAATCTTCTCTGTTTTTTTTTTAATATAAAAAAAAGCATTTTGATTGTGTTAAAAATGTGTATTTGTGTGATAATCATAATGATGATTTTTGTACTTCCATTTTGTTTTTATTAAGGATTTCAATGAAAAAAAACGCAACTGCTGTTACCATTAATGATTTAAATAAGAAATACATAGTGATAATCATCGTTTTGATTTTTTTTTTTTTTACAAAATAACGTTCCAATTTTTCATAGAATCAGCAAAAATAATTTAAACATTATCTAAAAAAAAGAAGTTTAAAAAATGCATTTTCTTTTCTTTTTTAGAATTACTATAGGCTTGAAATAGTTAAGATTAATAATGAAGTATGGAAAACAACAAGAAAAAAATTGCTTAAGATATAGTTTCTATAATCTTAAAAAAATTTAATCATAAACTGAACAAAAACTTCAAACTGTTTTAGTATTCTCTAAGAGGATTATCTTATTTTTCATCAATAATCTGTTATAAAAATTTAATTTAAGTTTTTAATGTTAAAGTTTTTGAATAAGATTGTTTATTCAATTTATTTAAACTATTTTCATTCAAATTGAAAGTTATTTTTAAAAACACAAAACAATAAAATTGATGGTAATTAAATTAGTTTTAAATTTGTAAATTATTAATCTTTTTAAATTGACAACTCACTTATAAGTTACTTTCTTAAAAAAAAATTTGAACAAAAAAAAATTTGATTATGATGGATAGAAAATTGAAAAAGGAAATTGATGAAAGTTTTTTTTTTTCGATAAAAAAAATAGTTTTTTTTAGTTAAGGTAAATTTTATTGTGTTAATTTTTCATACAGAAAAAAAAGTTTAATTGATAAAATTGATTTTATTAAAGTATTTTTTATGAAAATTTTTTTTTTTTAAATTTACTTTTAATTTGAAAATTATTAATTTAAATTAAAAATTAGCATCAAAAAAATTTTTTTTTTTTTAAATAAATTTTGGATCATATTTAATAGATAACTGTTATCAAATTATTTTTAAAAGTTACTTTGTAATAAAAATGAAAAGTCATTTTTTTTCAAAATGCCAAAATAAAAAACCTAGTATTTGTAAGTAGCCTTTATCAGTATTTTGTTTTTCAATTTTAAAATTACCTTCTTTAAAAATCATGTAACATTAAAAAGAAAATTTATTTAAGGCTTAATATTTCAAACACTAAACCACATTATATTTTCTATCATTGTCAAAATAACTAAGAAAGTTTGTCAATTTTTTTTTGAATTTTTATATGCTTGTGATAATCTTTATTTTGTAAGATATGTTAAAAAAATACTAATGATCATCTTTAAACAGACACTTTTTTTTAACAAACTTTTTTTTCTTTTTTTTTTGTTTGATAATCATCATCTATTTCCGGTTTTACCGGATATTTTACTCATTTTTCATTATATTAGCCACAAAAATTAATATTAATTGAAAATAATTCATAAGGTTTAATTAATATAAATATACAGAAAATTGATTTTAATTAAAAATAATTACTAATTAAAACTTTAAATGAAAAAAAACTTTTTTTAGGAAAATAATTTAATTAGGTATTTTTAATGGTCAAAAAAATAAAAATAAAAAAGCTAATAAATAAATCAAAATGAAAAATTCAAAAAAAAAAAATATTCATTAGAAATCAGAAATTTTATAATTTTTAGTTAAAAAATAACTTTATTTTCAAAAACTTTATCATTTTTGATGAATTGTAAAAAGAATATTTTTTTCATAACTTTATGCATTTTTATTAAATTTACTATAAAACCTTTATATTAAATTATCAAAAAAAAAATTCTAAATTTTGTCTATGTATCATTAGCTCAAAAAATAAAAATCAAAGACAATATTATTCATTCAACTTTACTTGACCAAAAAACCAAAGTTAAAATCCATAAAAGACAGTATTTGAACTTATATAAAAATCCATTTATTTTTTATTTGCAAAATAAATAAATTTTTCATGTTTTACGTGTGTTTTGTATCTGCCCATTTAAAACTAAACAAAAAAAAAGTTCAAAACTTTTTTTTAAAAAAAAATTAAAGGAAATGTTTCTTGGTGTTAGAAAAATAAGAACATTTTGATGTGTATTTTAGGTTGCTAAGAACGCTGTAAATGGTAAAGTGTCAATGAACAATGTTTGTTTAAAGTGATCTATCTTTTGCGCTTTGTTAGATCTAAACAAACTAACTTGTTTTTTTTTAGATTACAATTTATTTAAAACTATTTAAAATACCTGATTATATATAAGCTATTGTTTTTATATATAAATGCACATTATTTTTTTTTCAAATTAATTTCAAAAAGTTTTTCAATTTTTGTTCTTAAAACTTTTTTAACATTTATGATGAAGATGATGTTTTTTTATTTTCAATTTAATTTTACACCAATAAGTTTGAAAAAAAAATCAAAGTCTGGATAAAAATGGTCATCAACAAAATAAAGATAGAAAAATTTATAAATAGTCATTAACAAAACTAAGAATCAAAAAATACTATTTTATCTCTAGAGTTTTAATGATTAGTAAAGATGCTTAAAGCATTATTTTTATTAATAGTTTAAATGTAATTCATAGCTTTTTACAATAAACAATTTGATTAATTTCCCGTGAGTCAACTAATATATTTAAAATAAATTTTATAAAAATATTTATCAGTATATTAAAAACGAATTTAATTGAGAGCTACCTATTTATAATCAAGGTATAATGGTTTTAAAAAAAAAAATACAGAGAAAAATGTTTTGTTTGTTATTTTAAATAAGTTCTTAAGCCCATTATGTTTCATCAGTTACATTATGTAAGAGATAAAATATTTTTAGTATCTGTCTTCTTAAAACCACATTAATTTTTTTAAGCAATTACTATTTCCGCTTTTAAATTTTATGTTCAATTATAAATACTTAAAAAATTCTTTAAATAATTTGAGTTCAAAAATAATAATTCATAAATCAATATAGGTTTTTGTTAAACTTAAATTTAAAAGTTTTCTTTAAAATTCTATTGCTTTGAATAGAGTTAAATTTTTAATTAGATGAATAAAATATATAACATTTTAACTTTTTTTTGAAACAAGTCAATAATTGAAAACAAATGTATTCAGTATGATTAAAATGTTCAACTATAGTTATACAAAAATGGTAATTATTTCTAAATCGATTTTTATTTGTTTTTTTTTAATTTGAAATCATTTTTTAATTTTTTAACTTTTATTTGATTATTTTTTAATTTTCTAAACTAAATAAATTTAATGAATTCTTTTTAGATTCTTAATTTAAACTACTCAGTTGTTTAAAATTTGTTTGTCTCTTTAAAAATTTTACTTTCAAACTTTTATTTAATTCAATTTTTTATTTAATTTTCGATATTTATTTAATTTTAAACTTTAAGAAAACTTTAAACTTTTATAGAACTCAAAAATTTTATACAGCTTTAAGCTTTAGAGCAACTCAAAACTTTCAAGCAGCTCGAAACTTTCAAACCTTCCGAAACTTTTCTGAATCTCAAAACTTTTATACAGCTCTAAAATTATTTAGCTTAAATTTTCATAAAGATTTTTTAAACATTTGAAAACTTCAAATTATTCAAAAAACTTATTAAGAACTTTTTTCAAATTTTTATTTAATCTAAATAAAGATTTTTTTAGCTAAACAATTAAAATTTCATTAAATTTTAATTTTAAGTCGATAGTTTAAGTGAATTTTTATTTTCATTGGCTTAAATTACTTTTTTTGAAGATTTATTAAAAATAATTAGGTTTATGTCAATATTACAAAGTGTTTTTATTCACTAACTATAAAAGCTTATAATGTTCAAGATTGTCAGGTGTATTAAACTATATAAAAAAATAAAAAAAAAAACTAAAAATTATCTGAATTAAACTAAATTATAATTAAATAGAATAATTAATTTGAATAAAGTCAAAAAATAAATTAAGTTCAAAAGTAAATTAACATAGGAATTATCTTAATGATATTAATCTTTATAATTTTAAGCTTAAATAAACATTTTTTTGCCTAAAGATATAAATTTACTATTGACACCTGACAGAATTTGGTTAAGAAAAAAAACTTTAGCTTTTTTCGTTCAAAAGGCTAAATTTATCAAAATTTAGTTAAAGTTTATTTTTTTTATTAATAAATTTAATATTTATACTAATTATAAGCTGATTAAATGAATTATAAAGTTTTTTAATTGCATCAGTTTTTTTTTTAACAGAAGATAATACTATATGGCCTAAAATTATACTTAAGCATTATAAAACTAAAAAATTTTCATGATTAGATACTTATGAAAGCACATTTTTTTCAAACAATTTAACTAAATAATTTATGATTTTAAAATAGTTGTTTCATTATATCTACATCAAATCACCAGGTGATGTTTTGAAATAATCTATTTAGTTTTGAAACTAATAACTCATCTAACTTTTGAAAGTTTTTGTAAAGATTAGTTGGCTTAAACTAATTAGATGAGTATTTTATGAATAAAATAATTACAAGTATTTAAAACTTATAACTATTCATTCGTTGAAAGTAATTTTAAAGCCTAAATATCATTTTATTTTCATGGCAATAGTTTTTGTATAGATAAATTATTGTTAAACACAACAATCCTAATGACTCTAAAATTCAAGTCTTTTTATGAGAATTAACTATTTGAAAATTTTAAAAGCTAAATTTGATTTTATTAGAAAGACTAAACTTCTGAAATTATTTAGAACTAATTATAAAATCATGTTTTGTCTTGTTAATTTTAAATAAAGTTGTTATCAATAAATTGTTGATCTTTCAAAAAAAAACTACTCTGTTTGAAAATCTAAATAAATAATTTGTATGCGAAAAAATATATTAAAAAACATGTGTTAAGATGATAAAAAGTTCACTTTATAAAAAAAATTTATTGACAAAAGTTATTTTAAAACAAAAGCAATTTTTAAATTGAATGTCCAACATTAAAAAACTTGATCGTAAAAAATTGAAATTGTGAAAAAAAAAGTCCTATTAAAATCAAGGTATTTAAAATACTGCTGATTTAAATATTTTTTTTTTTTTTAAAAACTTTTAGTTGATTTTTTTAAAACTTTTTTCAATTTTAATGTTCTGTTGTAAAATTTATTTTTCAAAAAAGCTTTTTTCAATTACTTATGTAAACATAAAAGGTTAATTACTAGTTAATTAATAATTAAGATAATAAATAACTGTAGTTTTGCTTTGATATACTTTTTAGACTAAAACTAACTATTAGCTAAAATCTATGAAAAATATTAGTTCAAACTTCTGATGAATATTAGTTTAAACTCACGATGAATATTAGTTTAAATTTATGATGAACAATAGTTTAAATTTAAGATAAATAGTATTTAAAAACTTTGACAAAAATTAATAAAATTTTTTAATTTAAAAACAGACTTTACTTTTAAACTAATTTTTATCTTTTATGAACTGTAAATTATGATAAATATTAATTTTTAAAAAACTTATATTCTAATTTTTTGTTAATTTTTTTAATGAAAAAGTTTTTTTTTTTAAATAAGATGAATAAGAAACTTAATAAAATAACAGTTGTGAAAATTTTTTTTAGCTAATTGAAGTTTTTTGAACAAAAAAAAAACTTCCTTAATATTTTTCTAATAATTTTTCTTTTTCAAAAAATTTTATTCTTAATTTTCTTTTTTAAAAATTATTTACTTTATGTTAAATCAGTCAACTTTGAATCTTTTTATTAAAATTGATTTAAAAAATTTTTTAAAAAAAAAAAAAAAAATTTCATTTAGTTTTTTAATCTTTTATATCAAAAATTCAATAACAAAAAATTCTATATTTGAGCATTTAAAATCTTAAAGTTTTGACAGATTTTAAAAAAAATTGTCATTAAGCAACTAAGTGTTTTTTGATTAAAAATTTTTATTAAAAAAATGAAAAACTAATTTAAAGTATTATTAGACAAAATTAATTAAAAAAATTTTAATAAATCTAATTTAATATTTTTGATTATTAAAAAAAACTTAATTAAGCTATAAAATCTATTTTTTTTTTATTTTTAGATTAGGTTTTATTAATAGTAAAATTGTTTTTAAATGTTTCTAAAATTGAAGATTCAAATCATTTTTTATTGTGTTTAATTGAATATTCAAATTTATTATAAAAAAAATATAACCCAAAAAATAATATTTACACCATTATGAACAATACTTTTTAATAAAAAAAATTTTTTTTTTCCTTTTAAAGAACAAAGTTCATCAAGAAAATTTTTTAATTTATTCCTCAAATTAATTTATTTTAAAATTTGAACATTTAAGCCTTTTAGAGTATTTTAATAGTTTTTTTTTTTGAGCTACTTTTTAAGACATTTTTAAAGTTTTCTTTCTCCTAAAAATTTTAAGTTTTTTGAATTTTTATTTTCAATTTTAATCTAAATCATATAAAATTTTTATCTGAATCTTATGATTTTTTTTATAAAAAACTTATATATCTAAAACACAAAAAATATTTATTCCAATCTTATAAAGTATGCATCTGAATCTTATGGAGATTTTTTTAAAACTTATGGAATATTTTTCAAACCTTATGGAATAAATTTTTAAATCTTATAGAATATATTCTCAAATCTTATGGATTTTCTTTTTAGTTATTTAAGAATATTTTTTAAAGTTTTAAATTTAGTTTCTGAGTTTTTAAGAATACTTTTTAAAACATTTTACAAGTCTTATTGAAAATTATTCAAAAAAAGTTATCTTAAAACTTTGAAAATAAATCTGATTTTAATTTCTTGATATAATCGTTCAAAATTTTAAAAATTTATCTAGTCTGAAATTAAGTACATTTATTTAAAATCTATGGTATTCTCAATTTTGTAAGCTCTAATTTAAATCTTTTAGAGTAAATTAATCTTAAAAATTAAAATTTTTTTTTGGTTTTTTTTTTAAATATTTCAAGAATATTTTATTTTAGTTTTAAGAGATTTTTTGATTAATTTTGATTAAATTTTTTATTGAAATTTTATTTTTTAATTTGTTTTATGGAAAAATAATTTTTTGTGTATAAAATGACCTATAAATGTTTTAATTTTTATTAATTATTTTTTTTTTAATTAAAATATCTTAAAGTTGTTTTTTTAATTGTTTTCTTATTTTTTACAAAGAAAACATTTAATGAAAAACAATCTTAATTGAATTTAATTGTTACAAATGTCAATTTTTTTTTATAAAAATATCAACAATTAAAATTTTAGCCGATTAAGTAAAAAAAGAAATTGTCTATTAATTTCAATCTATTTAAAGAAACTTTTTTGTTTAAGTTTTGTTTTTTAAACTTATTTTAATTTCAGTCTATTTCGTACATTCATTGTCTTTTTTTTTTTTAATTTTTATCTCTATAAACTATTTTTTCAAAATTTTTATATACTTTTAAAAAGACTAATCGAAATTAATTGCTTATTTTGATAAAAAATTTTTAAATAAACTTTCATTAACAAAATCACTAAATAATGGTTAACTTTTTAATTAAATAAACTAAAAATTAATAGTGTTTGTTTATAAATAATTAATTTTATGCTGTTCGTCACTAAGCAATATTTTTATTAAAAACGTGTTTGTAATTTAAAAAATTTAGATGCTATTTATTACTTGTTTTTACAGAGTTATGTAATTAAAATAAATAAACTTTTTTTTTTGATTTATTAATTGAAAAGAATTATGTTTTAAAGTTAATTTTACGCATTTTTAATTTTTTTTATTTTTAAATTTTTATCTAAACCTATCAGCTTAAGTCAATTATTTTTTATTAAAAGCTTAATATTTTGTTTTTAAAAAAAAAATATTTTAGAAAAGATTTAGCTTAATTTAAAAAATTTAAAATAGAATTTCTCACAGTATTAAATGACTTAAATTGTCGATCAAAATTTAAAAAAAAAAAATTTAAAAAAAAAAATTAGATAAAACTGAAGCTTTAAATTATTTGAATAAGATAATAGAGTTTTTTTTAAGAAAATTCAATAAGGAAATTATAGGTTTTTTTTTATCTAATTCATAAAAAATTTTTGTTTATTAAATTTTTATTTGATACACTAAAAAAATTTAAAAAAAAAGAAAAACTAAATTACATAATTCAGTAAACAAGAAAGAATTTTAGAAAGTTAAGATGAAGAATTTTATTGATAATTTTGATTTTTTTTGTTCATAATAAATGGCAATAAGATTTTTAATGATTTGACAATCAGAAATCTGTGTTTAATCTTTAATAAAAAAATAGACAATACATTTTAAAGAAAAAAAAACTATTACTTCCTTCTTTTAAAAAATAATTTTTAACATCTTTCAATAATAGCTTATGATAAATAGGTTTTACTTTATTAAAATCTGATTGAATTTTTTTCACTAAACTTAAATTGATTAAAAAGTTCTCTAAAAAAAATAAAAATTTGATTGATCTTGATATGGATTATTTTTTTTATAAATTTTTTTTTATATTTTTATAACATTTTGTTCATAACCTGAATTTTAATTTTTTACTATTTTGTTTAAATTTATTTAAATGCAACTAAATTACTTAAAAAAATGTCAAACTTTAAATGATTATTGGTTAAAATAAATTACTGAGAAATTTATTATTTGAATTAATTAAGTTGATTGATGTAAATATAAACAATAAAGTCTATTAAAGTTTTATCAAGTTTATTTTTAAAATTTAAAATTCAGAAACGTAGCTTTTGAAATGTTTTGACATAAAGAAATTTTGTCAATTTATTTGTTTAAAAAACTTTAATTATCTTCAATTTAAAGCTTTTTTATTTAATTTTAAACTTCGATTTATTAGCAGATTTAAAATAAAAAAAAGTTGGTTAATTGTTTGCATTTAAAAATACAATAAAAAAACTTTTCAACTTGCATTTTAACGTAAATATACTTTCATCTACTTTTTAATCATATTTGCAGAAAAAAAAATAAATTGCGTGTGGAACCAACTTAATTAGGTTCTCATTTACCTTTAGTAAAAAATTTACTATGTTTTTTGTTAGATTTATTTTCTTTATTCACATTGAAACTTTAAAGTTTTTTTATTGATCCATTTTTAAAAAAAAAAAAAAAGAAAGAAAAATTCAATTTTTTTTTAATCAAAACAGTAGAAGTTAGAATCGAATTTTTAGTTTTTTAAAAAATAATATGATATTTAAAATTTCTTCAAAGCTAAATAAAAACAACAAATGGACCTAAAATTTAAAAATAAAAAAAAAGAGAAAAACTTTATAAAAAACGCAAGCAAGCAAGAATCAAAATTTATAATTTTGAAAAAACTGAAATAACTAAATAGATGATTTACTGTTTTAGTGAATAAAATTTTCAAAAAAAAAAAATTTAAATAGAGTAGGTAAAAATGACATTTTTCATTAAAAAAAATTTTTTTTTTCATAATATTAATAAGGGGACATCATAAAAATTTTTTTTGCTAAATTGATTGACAAAGTTTTTTTTTTTAAATTGAAAATACTTTTGAAATAATAGTTAACCAAGTTTTAAATTACATAAAAAGTTTTTTTTGATTTTTTTTGTTGATCTATTGAATAAACTATGAAATTAATAAAATAATTTACTTTGATGAAAGACAATTCTTAATATTTTTTAAATAAAAAATTTTGATTTTATAAACTTTTTGAAAACAATTTATAAACTAGAATTTAAAATTGATCTTTAGTTTTAACTAAGAAAATTTAAAAACATTAATAGATAAATATAAAGGATATGCATGCGTATACTAATTATTGAAAATTTTGATTTTTTTAATGTTTTAAAGGATTTTTAAGCTTGTTCTAAATAAAATTTACTAATTCATAGCTTAATTTGAAAAAAAAACTAGACTTCTAAACTTTACTTAAGAGCCCTCTTTCACTTTTTTTTAACTTTATAGAATAAAGTTTTTTATAATTTATTTAAACATGTAAACAATGCTCTAATTAGAAAAATATTAAAAACTTTAATATCTTAATAAATCTATGAGATCTAAATAAAAACTTTTATTTTTTAAAGTTTTTTCAAAAAATTGAATAAGAGTCTCCTCTCACTTTTATATTTAAAGTGTAAATTTTTTATTTCGTGCTTATAGTCTTTTTGAAAAAAAGATTTTTGAGAATTTGAGACAAGTATAAGACTTATTTTTTAGATCTATTTATATTTATCAAAAATTATCAAAAATAATTTGAAGTTTTTTAAAAGCTTTAAATAATGGTTAATTAGCTTTTTTTGTTATTATTTAATTCATCTTTTTATTATCCACAAAATCTCAAGCCAAAAAAAAGTTTAATTCAAAAAATATAATTTTTAAATTTTTTAAAAATTAACTAAGAGACCCCCTCTTACCTTTTTTTAAAAAATTCAAATTTTACATTTCAAATCTTTTCTGTATATCTTTTTAAATATACAAAATGTAAAAAGGTTTATTCAAAAAAAAGTTTTAAGTTACAATATTTTTGGAAAAACATAAAAAATAAAAATAGTTTTTCAACTTTCTAAAAATTTTCTAACAGGTGAATATTACATTGATTTTTTTTAATCATTATTTAAATTTACCAAAAAGGTTGCAAAATCACAACTTTTTTTTTTGAGTTTTTTTACAAAACTTAACTATTGGCCTACCTTTGCCTCTTTCTAAAATTTATACTTTTTTTCCATGCTTTTTTAATAAGACAAACAAAAAATTTTTTATGATTTGAATGTTGAAAGAATATTGAATAGCGCATGAGCCATATGTTATAAAATCAATATGCAAAATTAGATAATTAACACATGTTAATTATATATTAATAAGAAATTGAGTGGGATAATAAGTAAAACAAAAACAAGAACCACAAAAAGGGAAGTTTTTGTTATCTATTAGGTAAGTTCTGAACTAGAAAAATTAAAAAAAAAATTCTTAAAGTTTTAGTTAAATGAAAAAAATTAATTTGAGTATAAATTTGAGTAAAAAATAAGTAATCAAAAATAAACTTTTCTGGCTAAAATATTTTTATAAAAAGTTATAATGCTAAAAAGTCCTAAAATATAAAGAAAAAAATTTCTACTTAATAATTTTTTCACTAAAGAATTCTAGCTTTGCTATTAAAAATATAAATTTTATATTAAAGAAGAAACATAACTTTTCTTTTAAAAAGAATAAATATAAATTTTATACTGAAGTAAAATATAATTTTTCTTTAATGAATGAATATGAATTCTCTACCGCAAAAAAAATATAAAATAAAACTTTAACTAAATAGAAAAAATATAAATTTTCTTTTTGAAAAAGAATATAAATTTCTGTAAAAAAAGAGAAAAATTTATTTTTAAACTAAAACTTTTCTATAAAAAAAAACAAAAAACTTCATTATCAAAGAGAAGAATAAAACTTAAATAAAAAAAAAGTATAAAACTTAACTAACAAAAAAGTTGTAAAGTTTAGCTAACAAAACTAATACTTTACTACCAAAAAAAAGTTACTACCAATAAAAATTTTAAACAAAAAAACATAAATGATTTTTATTGAAAAAAAATAAAGCACATCACAATAAATCTATGATTAAAAAAAAGGAAATATTATTGTAATGGTCAGGTAAAGATAAAAATACAGATTATATACTAAAAAATGAAAAAATAACAGACTTAAACGGAAACGGAAGTTTAGTTTGTTTTACTTAACATTTTTAATTTAAAGAAAAATTGTAAACTTTAGACAAAAATTAGAGAACCATCTTTTATTTTCATATTAAAAAAAAAATTTTTTTTATAATAAAACAATAAAATGAATAAATACCAATGTATTAAAAAGAATTAAATTTAGTAAAATCAGAAAAAAGTTGAGAAGAAATTTAAAAAAGTTTTATCACATCGAACCCATTAAAAAAATGCTCTTTTTTTCTAATAATCTAGTTAGTATTTTATTCTACCAAGTGTGTTTTTTATGCTTAATTTTTAGAATGATAATAAATGATTTTTAATATTAAAAGTTATAACTAAATTCAAAATATTTAATTTACTTGAGAAAAAAAAACTTTTGCTCAGACAATTATTTAGCGTATGCAATTGTCGTTTTAAATCATAACCAGAAGGCAAATAATCATTTTATAAACTAAAAAAAAAAAAGATCTTAATCCTTTTCGAATATTTTAATAATTTTTTTAGCTCAGAGAAAATTTATCTAAGGAATAATTTGATTGTTTCAACTTAATAAGTTGATGATTAAAGTTTTTTTTTCTTAAAAAAAATGTTGAAAACACTAATTTCTAATTTTTTTTGGTTCAGAAAAAAAGGTCTAGAAAACTTCATTTAATTTTTTTTTTAAATCTAAATTTAATGATATTAAAATGCTTATTAGTTGCTTTAATCTTAAAAATAAAATTTTTTATTCTTTAAAATTCATAAAAGAGTTTCAATATTTTAAAATTCATTTTATTTTTGGTAATTTAGTTTTAATAGAGAAAAACTGAATTTTTATTCAAAAATATTCAAACTAAAAAATAGAAAAAAAGCTACTTAATTAAATGTTTAAATATGACCTAATTAAAAGAAAAAAAAGAATAAATCTTTTAAAGCTATATAAAATCACAAAAAAAAATATTTAAATATGTTTTATTTTTTAAAATAATTGATTATTAAAAGTTTCATTAAACTAAATTAGATTAAATAAGGTTAAATTAAAAAAGTTAAATTAAAAAAAGGTTAAAAAGACTATTATCTATCATCTTTTCATTAATACAAAATATAGAAAATTTTTGTTTGATAGATAGATATGAAATTATAAATGACATGAATTATAAAATGTCTAAAAAAGTTAAAGAAAAATAAATATTAAGCTTAACTTTTAAAAACAAAAAAGATTTTTAAAGAAAAAGTTTTTAAATATTTGAAAATTAAAATAAAAAAAGATAAAAAGATGTTTAAGATCAAAGTTTTTTTTTTTAAAGATGCTTAATGTTTATAAAACTTTTAAATTTAAGAGTTTAAAAGAACAGTTTTAATTGTAATTAATTTTAAAGCTTTATATAACTAAATCAAAAAAATTTTGATTTATCAAAACCAAATTTGTAAATAAGATCATTTAAATTAATTAAAAAAAAAGCTTCTTTAAAACTTGGTAAATATCTAAGTTTTAGAAAATCTGTTATAACTTAACCAATTAAAATTATGACGTTTTATTAAACTAAACAAAATTAAATTAAAAATTAAAAAAAAAAGTCTAAGCTTAAAGCTAATCAAAGTTTTTTTAGGAAAAAAAAAGTTTTATTAAGTTTTGATTGATTAAATAAAAAATACGAATCTAATATGACAAAATTTAAAAATAAGATTATTTGAAAAGAATTGAAATGAAAAAGTTAATAAAGATCATTTTTTTTAATCAATTTAAAGTTATAAAAAAGTCAAAAAAGAAATAAGATATAATGCAGTATCAAATTGTATTGTTTTCATTTTATAAAAAGAAATTAAAAGTAATTTTTTATTTTAGATAAAACTTTAATTATAAACAAGTTAAATCAGAAAAAAAAATTAAAACAAAAAAAAAAAGTTAAATAGTTGTTAAAATAAAAAACTTTTTTCTTTTTTTTTTTTAAAATCTAAAAATGACAAAAACTTCTTTGCATCAATTATAAATCGAAATTTCATTTAAATTTTTGATTTTTTTGTTTTGTTTAAAAATCGAGTTTTTTTTCAATTTATTTTCAATTGTCTTTGTCAAAATTTTTCATTTTAAAAGTCCTTACGTCATTTTTAAAGTTTGATAAGAAAATATTACTTTTTCCATGTATTTTAAGGTGAAATATTTAAATTGATTTAACAATAAAAATAAATTAAAAATTATCACATAAAAATCAACTAATTAAAGTTATATTTAAAAAAATTGATTTGAAATATTTGATTTTGTTGTCATGAAAAGTTATTGACTCTTATTTACGTGCCATTTTTGTTTTAAATTTTTGTTTATGATTTTTTTTTAATTTTTATTTATGAAATTTTTTAATGTTTTACTTTTGATAATGCTTTTCTTTTGATTATGTTTTTTCTTTTGATTATGTTTTCCTTGATTATAAGTTTTTTAAATAATTCTGTTTATTTCAAATCATTTTATTTAGTTAAAATTTATTCTGTTTATCTAGAACGCGATTCTGTTTAGAACGATTTTATTTTATTCGAATGATTCTTAACTTTTCTTTTTATTTCACATGATTTTGTTTGTGTATTACTTAAGATTCTAATTTCAATAGTTCTATTTATGTTTTTCACATAACTTTATACAATTCTTTTGATTATTCTTTTGATTATTATTTTCGATTATTTCTTTTAATTTTGAGCTTTTTTATTGAAATTTATTTTCTGTTAGTAAGCTTTTATGAATTTGTTTTATGATTTTTTAAATATTTGTTATAATTAATCTTAATTTTTATTATTTTTGTCTTATGAATTTTTTTTCCTTTACCTAATTTTAATAAATAATTAGCTTTGGTCATTTTTGTTATAAAAATCCTTTATTTTTAAAATTCTAAAAAAACATTTTAGTTCTTTCAAAGAGATTTTTTTGTTTTATTAAATTTTATTGAGTTAAAGTTTTAGGTTTCTAGATATTTTTTTTTAATTTGTTTAGACTTTTTACTTTTTGGTAAAAAAAGTTTTTTGCAATCATCTTTCAAATTCTTGTATTCATTAAATTATTTTAGTTTACTTTTATTTATTCTTAGATTTTTTTAATTTATCTTCATATTTACTCTTAATTTTCTTATAAAAGTTCTTTAACAATTGTTCTTTATTTTAATTTATCTTAATATTTGTTCTTAAATTTCTTTTAATTTCTTATTTGTTTTTATATTTTTTATTTTATTTCATTTAATTTCTTCTAATTTTTCTTTTTTAAAATTATTCTAAGTTAAAATTTATTTCAAAATTATTTGATTTTATTTATCATGAAACCAATAAAATTAAAAAGTTAATTATTATCGATTTTAGGTAGATAAATTTTAAAAAAGAAAAAATAACAAATTTATTGGTAAAAAGTTATTTTAAAACTAAAAATTACATGTATATAACTACCAATAATTTTCTTATCAAGTAAAAAACTCATAAATTCTTATTCTTGTTAATTAAGACTAAATTTCAAAATACTTTTTTTTATTTTTTGAATCTTACTCATAATGATTAAAAAATAAAAAGAAATTTTTTTTATCTATAGTATGTAACATAAAACTTTTTATAGATAATTAAAAGACTAAAAATCAAAGCTTGTTAAAAGCTTAAATTAAAAAAGATTATTTGCTCATTTGAATTTTTATTAACTGGCAAGCCTTAGGGGCTGTAATTAAATTAAGGTATTTCAAAATTAAAAAAGCTAATTGTGTGGAAAAAAAAATTTACTTTTCAAAAGCTAATTTTTAATAAGAGTTTTGTCAAAAAATACTCATTTTTAAATTTCTCTAATTAATACAAAAAAAATTCGTGTAATGAGCTTTAAACAAAACTTTATCTAATATTCCAAAACAAAAAAAATAGTTTCAGGTAAATATCTGTTTGAAAATAAAAAAAATTTAAAATTAAATCTCTAAGGTAAAGTCTTCTTAATTATTTATTTCTTAAAAAAAAAAAATTTAAATAGTTAAAAGTGGAATCAATTTTTATAGAAAAGCTTAAATTCAAATTTTGGCTTTATTTACTGTGAAAAAAAAATTACGAAATATCATTTATCTTTTAAAAATTTGAATCGAAAAATTTTGCATATTTGAAAAAATAGTTTTTTGAAGAATTTTTTTTTTTGAAACTAATTTAAAAATTTATTAAAATAAAATTCAAAACAAGAAACGACAAATAAAATCAATAGAAAAGTAAAAAATAAAATTTTTTTTTTTAAATAAATTTATATCTTGAAATATTAAAAGTTTGATACATTGATTTTTTTAATATTCTTAAAACACCTGCAATTTCAATTAAGTTTTATTAAAATTTTTCAATAAAAAACTCTAAAAATAAAATTAAAACAAATGTATATCTTGTGAATATAACTAATTAATTTTTATAATGGTCAATGAATTTAATAGTTAATCAATAATTATTTTAAAACATCAAAATTCTTTTGCTTACAAATTTTTTTTTATTAATCGAATATCAATAATTCTTTAAAGTTAAATTTAGTTCTAAATCTATTTGTAAGTATTAATACTAAATTGTCAACATTAATTCAATGAAAAAAAGAAACCTATATTGATAACGGTAATTCTTTTTTTTTTTTTGTTTAATTATGATTTTTTTATGTAAAGAAAATCAATTGAAAAAGTCAAAAAGTTTTTTTTTTAAATAAGTAAGAATAAGTTAATTAAAATTTAAAATTAAATAAACTTATTAAAATACTTGAAAATATAAAAAAAAAAGAAGCTAAAACTGAATTCATTAATTATCATAATTGATATTTAAGAAAACTCTTAAAACAAAAAATATTTGAGAAAAAAACTTAATTTGATAAAAATATTAATGAAATTAATTTTTAATTTTCATAACACTAAAATATTAATTTAAAAAAATAGATGATGATATTAAAAGCTTATTTTTTTTAAAAAAAATTTTAGCAAAATTATAGAGAAGTTTAAAAAAAAATTAAATTTACAAGAAGGTTTTAAGGTAACTAAAATTTATATGAAAAAGTATCGTAAAATGTTTATAAAATTAAAATATCGAAAAAAAAAGTTTATTAAATTAAAGTATCAAAGATGTTTATAAACTGAGGTATCTAAAGAAATTTATGAAAATAAGATATCTTTAAGAAAAGTTTATGAAAATTAGATATCTATAAAAAAGTTTATGAAAAAGATATCTAAATATAAATTTATTAAAAGGAGATGTTAAAAAAAGAAATTTTGTAAAAAAATGAGATATTTAAAAAAAAATTATAAGACATCCTAAAAAAGTGTAAAAGAATAAAATATCCAATGAAAATTGAAAAGTTAGTTAAAAAAAAGAAAATTTGAAAAATAAGATACCCAAAGAAATTTTATAAAAAAGGTATGAAAGAAAATTTCAAAAAAAAAAAGGAACCAAAATAAAGTTCAAAAAGGTATGAAAAGAAATATTAAAAGATAAGGTATCAAAAGATATTTATAAAAAAAGGTATTAAAAGAAATATTAATAGATAAGGTATCAAAAGCTTTAAAAGATAAAAAGTTTTTCAGAAAAAAAATAAGAATTTTTGTTTTCTTTGTAACCTGGTCGAATAAACTTTATCTTTTAATATTCATATTTTTTAATTAATTTAAAAAAATTCTAATTAGTCTAGTGAATTTAATTTGTTGATTTAATTTAAAAAAAAATATTTAATTTAGATAAATAAATATTTAAAGTTTATTTTGTTCTCAAAAATTAATTCAAAGTAAACTAATCTTCAAATAAATAACTATTTTTTCTAGCTTAAGAAATTAGATTAACTCTATGAATTGAAAAAATTGAATCAAAGTTATTATTGAAAATCTTATGTTTTATAATTAAAAAAAAGACTTTTATAATGAAATTTTTTTTCAATTTAAGATTAAATTTGTAAAATTCATAATACTAAATTTATAGAAATTGAATTCATGAATTTGAATTCATGAAATTGAATTTATAAAATGTTTTAAAGATCAAAACTAATAAAATTAACAATTTGTTTTAATAAAAACAAAGGTAATGTATTCTTAAATATCTTTGTTTATCAAGAAAAAGTTTTAAGAAATCTACTTGAATTATATTAAAGTTAAATGATGGCTATTTAAACTTTTCAATTGAATTATTCTTCCTTTTTTGTAATTTAAATTTAGCATATTCTTTCTAGATTTTATAGTCATATGAATAAATTACTATTGACCGTAGTAAAGATATTTTTATTAATAGAGAATTATAACAAAATAGTTTTGTAAAGTTTATTAGAAAAATTTTAGTAGAAGTTTAGATGATATTTTTTTAGTAGAAGTTTGAATAAAAAAATTTAAATGAAAAAATAAAAAACTAAAGTTTAAGAAACAAAATTTTAAATGCAAAAGTTTTATATAAAAAAATGAGTAAAAAAAAATTAAGTAAAAAGGCTTCTTTAATTTTAGTTTAAATATTGTTTTCTAAAGAAAATAAATTATGTTTTGATACAAAATATTTTAATTTAGTTTTAAACTAAGCATTGATTTTGTTCTAATTAAACTTTTTACTTGTTAAATAGTAATAAATTTTTCATTAACAATTTTACAGAAAAGAAAAATAAAATTTATTTTGTGAAAAAAATAAATTTTTAATTTAAAAGTTTAATTAAGTTTTTTGATAAAAAGATAAGATTGAATTTTTTTTTTTTGAAACACAAGTGCTAAAATTTTATGACCTAAACATCATAATTAATATTCATTATTCAGATAAAGTTTACTTTTTGAGAAATTAAGACAAATTTTGTGAAAAAATAATGAAAATTTTTGAAATAAAAAAATATGAAAAATTAAAATTTGATGAAATTAATTATGAAAGTTAAAGGTAAATTTAATCATTTAAATGTAGTAAGAATTAAAACCTTATAAGCTTTTAAAAAAAAATTATGTACGCTTTTTCATAAAAAATTTTCTAATAAGTTTCAATAAAAAAAATATTTGAGTTTTAATAAAACTTTTTTTAGAAAGATTTTTCTTAAAAGTTTTACATGGTTTTTTATATAAATTTCTAAGATAAATTTTTATGGAAAGTTCTTAGAGAATTTTTTTGAAAAATGTAAATAGTTTTTTCAAAAAAAAATTTAATATATGATTTACCATCAAAATTAAAACATGAAAACATAAGACTTTCTAAAAGTTTTAATATGAATCTTTAACAAAAATCTAAACTCATAAGTTTTTAAAAAGTTTCTACAAAAGTTAAAAGCTTCTTATATAAGTCTTTTACATAAGTTTTGATAATAATCTTTTATATACAAGTTGTTTAAGTTTTCTTATAAGTTTTTATACAAATATTTTTTTAAGTTTTCATTAAATTTTTTATATCAACTTTCTTAAAATTTTAACATAAGTTTCTTTTTGAAGAATAACATTTCAATAAGTTTTTTTTAGTAATTTTTCTTAAGCTTTTAACAAACTTTACATGGATAACAATTTCATGGATAAGTTTTCTCAATAAATAAGTTTTTCTAAAATTTCTTCTTAATGTTATTAGTTCAATAAAAATTTAAGTTTTTTATTAATTTTTGTTATTTTTCAAAGTGAAGTTTTATTTTATAAACTTCTAATTCTTTTTATATTTATGTTATTTTTTGTTATGAAAAAAAGTTTTTCTGATGGGGTTTTTTTAAACTTAAAATATTAAAATTGATGTTAAGTTCATAAAAACAAAAATTTTAAAAAACATTAATTTTTTAATTTTAATTTTTTTGAATAGTTTAAAAATAGAATACATGAAAAATTTTTCATAGTTTTTTAAATTTATCTTCAAAATTATCATAAAAAATTTTACCTAAAAATCTAAAAAATTCAAATTTTTTTTTTAAAGAAAAAGTCTATTTAAAAAAAAATTATTTTCGTATCATATTTAATACTCATTAATTTACTAATTATATTAAATTTAGTTAAATTATCTTTTTTATATCATTTTTATTAATTTAAAAAAAAAAAATCTAATTTTGAAGATGAAAAATTAGTGTATGAAATTTGGTTTAAGATAATTTTTAAAAGCCTTATAATTAGATAAAAAATTTAATTAATTTATAAAACTGATTGTAAAAAATCAAAAATTAAAAGAAAATATTTTGAAAAATACTTTCAAAAAAAAAGTTTTATTTTAAATAGACATTTCGAAAAATTTTAAAACATTTAAATAAAATTTTGAAAAAAAGTAAAAAAATTGATAGAGTAAAACTCTAATAAGAGAAATTTGAAAAAAAAAGAAATTTCTAGAGAAAACTTTTAAAGAAAAAAATTTGAAAAAAAAAACCTTAAAAGATAGAATTATTTAAAAATCTTAAATAAAAAACTTTATAAAGAAAATCTCAAAAGATAAAAACTAAATTGAGAAAAATTTAAAAGAAAATTTTATAGAAAAAAATTAAAAAAGAAAGTTTAAATTTAATTTAAAAATTTCTGTTTTTAAATTTGTTTGATACATTTAAATTCTAATTAAAGTTTTATGATCTATAATTAAATTGTGATTCAATAAATTTTATATCAAAATTAATGAAATGTTTATTCAAAAAAAATT
>JARYGA010038254.1:0-31467 GCA_030545235.1 Helianthus tuberosus | reverse complement strand
AAAGCTTGAAATCGGAATCGAATCAAATTGAAAAATCATTAAACGCAACTACACATACAATAACACCAAAACAAATATAATAACACCAAATCACATTGTTTTATTAATAATCAACATTGTTTTACATTGTACATTGATTACAGAACACAGTTGTCACATAAACTTTTTGACATAATCTACTAAACTTTTGTTCTTAACTCATGAATTCATACAAAATGCATCATAAAAATTGAAAGGTAAAGTATTCACAAATATAACAACACATGAGATAGTCAAAAGATTAAGCTTTTATTTATTTAGCAAAAGGTTGACCCTCTAAAGGTTATCAAAATTACCTACCCCAAGCATCTACCTGCAATCCGTGGCCCGTCCGCTGGGGTAGGTAAAGGGTGTCCATGATAATAAGTTCTAATAAGTGCAGGAATAAAAAGACGACAGGATCACAATGGCTTCATCCCCCAAACAGAGGATCCCTCCACCATTTGTTATCCTACCTATTGTCTGAAGGATCAGTGATCCTTAAACCTAAGAACTATTGTTTAGAGTTATTACAGACCCACCATCGTTCAAAAACATAAACAATCAAAAAACTACCAAACCATAAAAAAATGGGCTTCGGCCGCGTCTAGATAAATCCATCATCGCCCATTGTTGCAGCCTACACCTTCGCTGCATCACCACCATCCGCTGCATCCTCAGCTTGATCCTTCACCCCGCTGCCACTGGCTTCAATCATCAGGACCCCTTCAGTCTCCTCCTCGTTATCCAGCTCTTCAAGCCTCTTCTTCCAGCCATCTTGGTCCCAGGCAGTCATGTCAAAGTTGGGATCCACAGCTTCATTTGCCATCTGCAGTTTAATCTTGAGCATGGCAATTATGGCAGAAAGCTTAGCACCCTCCATCACTTCAGCCTTCTCCTAATCAGCAGTGATGTGGGCCATTACCAGCTGCTTTTTCACCAAGTTGAGCTCCTTCTCGAGGGAAGAGATGGTCTGATCCTTAGCCAGGTACAACTTTTGGAAGTCCAGCTCCTTTTGCTCAGCCTCTTCAGCATAGGAATCCATGAGCATTTGGATCTTAGAAAATTTCTGTATAAGAATGACACGCATCAGGATTCATTATCCTCAATATGGGTAGAACAGATTTAAGGATCAAGGATCCTTACCTCAGAGATGTATTCCTCAAACTGATGCTAGAGGAGAGGCAGGCCTTCAAGAGTGTCAGCGGTTTTCCTCTTCTTTCCACCCTTTCCTTTGGTGCTGACAACCCTAGGATTTGGGATGCTAGGGCTAGAAGCATCTTGTCTCTTGGCAGACTTGGTGGGAACGTATGCATCAAGGTCACTGACGCTGAAGCGAGAGGCTGATTTTGTAGCCTTTCCAGCACCTACAAGTGGCAAACAACAGATAAGTATCCTTAATCGATATTTATTTAATCATACATAAATGTAAATACTTACTTGACATGGTGACTGAACCAGAGGATACTTCTTGTGTGAATCCTTTGTTTTGGCCTGGAATGTTCTAACTGCAGGATCAAGGCTCCAAAAGGCAGCGTTTCTTTCTTTTGTTGCAGGTGACTCTATGAGGTGAGAAACTGAGATAGCTGCACACAAAAGACAGAAAAGGACCAGTTATCCTTAAAAGAAACAGAATCACCCTATGATCCTTCTATAAGGATCCTATATCCTACCATGGGTGGTCCACTTTTTGGGGAGATCTTTCCCGTCTGGAATAGAATCTCTCTTAACAAAGAAGAAACGGTTTTTCAAGTGGGTATCCTTCTTTGTGGTCTTAAGGATGTTTGAACAAGAAACGGTGTGAGCCATGGCTGGCAAGATTGTACAGTTCGCCCAATTCCGACATTCCCATCTCTATACCTTCCTGCTCAATAATGTTTTCTAGGGTATGCAGAACCCTCCACATCATCGGCATGGCCTGGATATAGCACATACCGGTGAGTGCAAAGAAAGATTGGGTAAAGGCAGGGAAAGGATAGGAGAATCCTATCAAGAATGGGGTAGCCGGAAAAGCAACCCAAGTGTCGGAGACGGAGTCACTTTTGGCAGTAGGGTCAAAAGGCTTAAAGACGGTGTCCGCCGGGAAACAATGGCGAATCCGGTCAATCTCTGGGTCGGTAAAGCGGCATAGCTCAGACGAAGGATTTTTGATGATGCCTTGGCTTTTCAAGGAATCATCATTCTTTGGATCCTTGGCTAGTGAGGATCGAAGAACCATTTTCGCCATGGATGATAAGAAAAGAGAAGATCAGAATAAGCAGATGAAGAGAGAAGGAGAAGAGAGATACCTGTTCCGATCTTTGAATGAGGATTTAAAGGGAAGTATCGCTCGAATTTAAATGCAAATTGATCCTTATCTCTAACCTATATATAATGATGATTCTGCTGGTTGTCACTTCGCTGACGCATGATGTGTAACGGCTAGTCCTGCTCTAACGGCTATATTTATGTTATTTAGTTCGTTGCAGATAAGATAAAAAATATGACTCATTAAGTTGTATTTTACTCCTCATATTTTGGGGGCAATTGCTAGGGATGGATTTTCTAAACCTAAGGATCACGGATCCTCAAGTGCAGCCAGGATCACAGATCCTCAATTCTGTTTGAATTAAGGATCCTCAGAAGACGTTGCAGGATTAAGGATCCAGGATCCTCATTGTTATCCTTACACTAACGGTTGCTTCCACTATATTTAAACTTGTTTTGCAGGAGTATACGCATTGGACCTAGTCTTGTCGAGATTCCAGGGGAATATGCTCTCAATATTCTGCACGTGCATAGCTTAATGACCGTTTTAGAAGTCGTGGATAGCTTGCACATTTGGCGGATAGTTTGTTACTTAGTTTATATCTATTTTTATAGGGGATAACAAGCTTGATAGTTAGAACAATTAGCAAACACACACACTCTCGCAAGCTCTCTGCAACTCACTGGCGATTACATACATTTTGCACACTAGTGATCCATGTAACAAGCTTGTTATCATCCCGAGTTGTAATGATCATTTGATTAATTATAGTTGGTGATCGGTAGTTTCCATCGCCCGAGGTTTTTTATGCCGGAGATCATACATTGATCAAGGGCTTTTTCCTCGTATAAATCCTCGTGTCACCTGTTCATTTCATTTACAAGTTGTTCATACATTTGTTCATTGATTCAAGCATCATACCTCACAAAAGAAGATTTGGTTGCATTATCCTAGTCTGATTTTTGACCAAAACAATACCCAGATGATAAACAGCATAAAGAGCACATATCTAAAAACCTCGGCAATCTATCAAACGAAATTTCGGTACCAAGACCATATGCCAATGAGCGGTTCCCACAAGGTCTTCAGTCGATTTAGGTTTATATCACCCTGCACACTTTAAAATAATTGTGAGCCTACTGATACATCTTATATAGAGCTGCTTATTGTTTTTCATTTTATGTTCAAAGCGGTTTCGACAGACCACTGATGTACTATCATTTTCTCTTTTGCACCCTAGGAAACTCATTTTTGTTTTTTTATTGTTTTTGTGTTTTGGAAATTTTTCAGTTTTTTGTATTTTTTAAATTTTTCAATGTTTTTGTATTTTTCATTTTTACTCCCAATTTGCCCTTCTACTAACCCACAATAGGCGCTCACCAAACTGTTTAACAGCTCCATATGTTCCTTTGCCATCTCAACACTCACTTTTGAGAAACATGAAGTGTCTAGCCAAACTGTGTTTGGATTAGTTGACTGACCAGCATTGACGGTTGTTGATGAAGTGTTTCCATAACAAGCTTGTTGTTGACCTTTGTAGTTTGTATCAAGAAATGATGGTACTCTAGTAGACTGATAGCTTTGCTCTGAGGCAACTGGTTGTGGTGTTCCATACATTCGGTGCTCAAGACAAAAGCGTTTGTAGCTGAGCATGTCTTGCAACAATGCTAGTACCTCCACAATTTCCATAATAAATTTCAGGATATTGTGGCACCAGAACTCTTTTTACCTTCCTGATTTCTTCTTGATTCTTGTTCACCAAGAGTTAAATGAAATCATGAATGTTGGTCGTAGCCAAAATGCCATTATACTTCAGAATTTCCAAGAATCCATTCCATTGAACTGGCAATGCATTGGCAAACTTTGTAACAACCTCTTCTTGAGTTACCACTACCCCAAAATTGCCCAACTCACTCAGCAGATGATAATATCGACTTGTCATATCTCCCAACAACTCCCTTTCCATACCCATGAAGCCGTCGAATTCCTTTATGAGCAAATCGTGTCTCAGTTTGCGTGACACTGCATTTCCTTGACCTCTCACCTTTAACGCATCCCATAATCTTTTTGTAGTTTTGAAACTCGCAAACTGATGATATATATCTTTGTTTAAAGCTTGAGTGAGAATTGAGAATGCCTTCTTCTCTAAATCATATTTCTTCTTCTCATCGGCAGTAAGATCCGCAAAAGACGCGACAATTGAACCGGCTTCTTCAAGTGCTTGATCGAATTCCGAGGTAAAACACAACCACAACTCCGTGTTTTACCCAAGGATATACGTATGAAATCTATCTAGCCATTCGGGATACTCGTTCATATGCATGAACTTTGGAGGATGCTTGTTACTTCGTGTTTCATTTTCACTCAAAAGAAGACTTTGAATACCTTGATTTTGGTTAGTAACAAATGCCCACTGATTTGCCATAATTGAACTCGCTTGTGATGAGGACGAGGGTGTGGGAGACTGAGCCCATTAAGGCACTAATTCCTTTCTAGTATACATATTAGGATCCGGTTTCCAACCCCACCGGTCAAAGCTCATAGTGGATTGAAAATAAGCCGCTAAAACACAAACCTGTAACTTTTGTGAAGCTACTGTGAGAAACAAGTGTCTACGAAATATTCAAAGTTTACGAAAAATATATGATGTTTCGTGTCACACCCCGAAATATCAGAGCTGGTGTGACTGGACCGGTATATTCATTGCACAGCGGAAGCAAATAAGCAAAGACTTTCTAGAAATTGAGCGCCCGCTACGTATTCGAATCCCCAATGGTTCTCCTATTCCAACCGTGCCATAGTTTGAAAAGTAACCTGAGAAAGAAACATGCGAAAAATCAAAATAAAGTTGAGCGAGTTCATAGTTTGTTTGTAGAAGATTTGAAATAAATCTTTTGAATAACCGGTTTTAAAGTTATCGTGTAAATACAGAAAAATCATTTTTCTCGCCCTGATAAATAAACACTGTGAGCTCTAAATAAACTTGTAAACATTTGTAATCATTGTATATATGTATGTTTTGTAAATCCCGGTAAGAAAGCAAAACAAGGAAACAGATTGATTAATGGTTTGCAAGGCCATTAACATGCGTGCAACGGCGTATGAAGGCTCAAACCTAGCAGATTTTGTACCGGGCCTCCGGCTGTAAGACATAGTCACCTCATGGGCCAAACCCCGGTCCACATGGGTGTGGGCCCGCTACACCCAAATAGATCTATCACTCATGCCCCTCGGTCCTAACACGAGGATTAATGGTGTTAGGAGTGCGCCTACCCATTCACATGATCTACTGTACTTTCCAAAGCTAACCATACCAACTGTAATTGTTTGTAATCATTTTGTAACATGTACTTCACACCCGAAGTTATAAAACAAAACAGTTTTAAAAAAAGGAGGACATGAACTCACTGGGTGGTCTCGTTTTACGTACGCAGACCAACCCAGTCCCGTTATTATAACTAGGACGATCCCGTCCCTAATCATGAAAATCATTCACGTTTCGAAAATACGCATTTGTTTTGTAAAACCAGCATATTTAGTATGAATCATTCGTAAACCATTTGAGTTCAATGAAAATCACAAATCATTTGTGTTAGTTAAAACGTGTTGTAACATGGTTTAGAAATATATAGTTTTTGTTCCTCCAAAAACCTCGTATGTTCTTGCAAAACGTGCTTGTCTAAAAATATGCAATCTTTGTTCATCGAAAACTTTGTATGTTTCTACAAAACGTGCATGTCTTTCCACCCCGAAAACATTTATAAAAATGTAAAACCGTAAAAAGGTGGGGTTATGAACTCACTTGAATTCCCTTGTGCAAAGCAAGTTAATTACGACTTCGTGATTTCGTTTCCAAGACTTGACTTGCTAGCGTGCATTCTACAATATTCCTAACACAGGATACCTTATAAGTTTCTAAATAAACGCGGTAACTAAACTACGTGTCACCGAGCTCTACCGAATCGTTAACCGAACGATTCGACGGTAAGTTGTTATCTTGAAGGAAACGAGGAAGCTATACTTGTTAAGTCTCGTTTATTGTCCATAATAGTTTACTAAGTATTTGAAAAACACTTAGTTCTCGTGAGATTTAAAGTATATAAATATTTATATAAAAATATATAAATATATCGGTAGAATCTCGCTAGTCGTCTTGATAAGTCGAACATGTATAAAAAGAATATTTATACGAAAATAACATATAACAAACTTGTATTATATTATGTATCGCGCCTTGTATGATACTTATCGAAAGATATGTGTACGCCGTTTAGGCATATAAAAATAAATGTTGAAAAGTTATATTTGCTTTACAAAGAAACGTCGAGTCTTTGATGTTTGAAAATAAATATAGATGTCATGTTTAGTTTATAAGGTTTTTGAGTCGTTGACTTTTGAAATAACTATAATAGTTATATTTAACAAGAAATTTCGAGTTTTCGATGTCCTAACTAAACATAATTAACTATATTTATTTGTAAAGAATGTCCGACTATTGTTGTTTGAAATAAATATAATAACTATATTTATTTTATAAAAGTGTTGATGTTGTTTGATATTTAAAATAAATATATAAACTATATTTATTTTAATAAAAGAATCGTCGTAATGTTTGAGATCCGAAATAAATATATAAACTATATTTATTTTTATAAAAGGAGTCGTGTTGTTTGTTATTCGAAATAAATATATATACTATATTTATTTTTATAAAAGAATTGTTGAAATCTCGATGTTTAAAATAACTATATTTATAGTTGTAAATTGTTTTCGAATCGCCGTTTTCGTAAGTTGTAACGTGTCGTGGAAAGTAAGTATGTACTTGTACTTGTTTTTCTAAAAGTTTATTTGAAATCGAATGTTTGTTTTATAATAAAAACTTGTTATTTTTACGGATTTTCTCGAAAAACGGGGAGAGTTTCCTCTGTTTTTGGACGCCCCCGACAACACAAGTTTTCGTTATTTTTATCAAAACTCAATCAATTTTTAATAACCAATATATATAACTTTTGTAGAAGCGACAAAATGAAATCTAAATACTAATCCGTTCGGTTCGAGCTCGTTTCACATGACATAAACTATAAAAACAACGAAATAAATCGCGTCGAAAAATCTTTACCAATCATTGCGTCGAGTCGTCGACTTTTGTTGACCGAGTCAACCGGGTTGACCGAGTTGACTCGCTGAGTTGACCGAGTCAACCAAACCGGACCGTCTGACCAAGCCGCTTGACCCGAACAATGAGCTGACCAGTTAACCCGAACCCATGTGTTGACTGAGTTGACTCGGTTTGACCGAGTTGAACCAAACATTAACCCGAACACCGAACCCGAGCCGCACCGAACTTGTACTGAAGCTAAAACCCCAAATCTGAACCAATCCTGACATAAACGAGCCAACAACCAATCCACTATTCATCATCATCATTAGTAAAAATGAAAAGGGATGACTGGAGATTAACTTTACCGAAGATATCATTGCCATCGCCACAGCATCGTTGTGAAACCCTACGGACCGAAGCTAGGACCGCCGGACCGAGACAAGGACCACCGGTCCGAGACACATACCACTTTTCCGAGACACAAACCACCACCAAAACCGCCGCTCCTCCTTCGCCGTCCATGCCTTTTTCACTCTCCTCCCGTCTCTCTCTCTCTCCTCGTTTCTCTCTCTCTCTCTCTCTCGCCTTCTTGGACCAGCCGTCGCTCATCACCACCATCGATGGTGGTGGTGTTTCGATTAGACAGATCGAACAAAGGGGGGGTGGGTGTGTGTCTGTTGTGTGTAATCGAGAGAAGAGGGGTAGAAAGATGAGGGTGTTTGGGTGAGTTCGTTTGACGGAAACATCGCCGGGAACGACGCCGGTGTGTTCTCCGGTCGTCGGTCAAGATGACCAGGGGGAGAGGGTGAGAGAGATCGAAGGGGGTGCTTGGCTCTGTGTAATTTTTTTTTTTTTTTTTTTTTTTTTGTTTTCTGTGGAAAAGTGAGAACTAAAAGACCATAAGGTCTTATATATATATATATATATATATATATATATATATAGCAGGTAGTCTTGTGGGTTTTGGGCTTGGGCCCAAGGCCCACAAGCCCATCTCGTGTGTAAGTGGCTCGTATTTCCTACGAGACCCGTTTTCAAAGCCCGAAATTGTCGGAACGTCATAATCTTAATTTTTTTAGACTTAAAAACGTGTAAAATAACATTGGCATTCGTCGTTGTCGCGTTCGTGCGTCGATAACGGTAAAAATTCGCTTAAAAGGCGTCGTTCGCCGTTTTAATCCGTTTTTCGATCCAGTTTCGGCTACGGTAGTAACCATTTAATTACAGAGCTAAAATATATCCTAAAAATTTAAGTTTTAAAAATAATACGCACCTTCGGTGCTTCCGTTTCGTTACCGGTGCGTTTCCTGCAGTCGCGTTTCTCGTTCATGTTTGCCTTTTGCGATGTACGGCAGCGCAATAATTTTACAACATTAAACACTATTCATTATCACGTTAATCACCTATAAATTGCGTAATTAAGGGCGTAAACTACCGATTGTCACATTCGTGAATTATAAAAGAAAACCCACCAAGAAACATGACTATTTTTTATTCCCACGAATGATTGATGAGGCCCACTAATAATGGACTAATAATCCAGCCCACTGATTGATTCCACCCACGAAGAATGATCCCTTTTCGAAGCCCAATACACAGCTAGAGAAGATCCTTGGCCCAAATATAATAAAAGAGTGTTGGGCTTGAAGATTTTTCGTATAAGGAGGCCCACCAATAATAGTAGACGAAGAATATTTAGTTTTTTTCGTAAATTCAAGTCCACGAATAATGACCAGACGAACAATTTGTTTTTCAAGCCCAATTGTCAAAATAAATACTAGGCCCACAAAAAAAATTAGACTAGACGAAAGATATACATCGCAGAATAAAACAAATAAAGTCAAGCTTTGTGAACCGAAAATGACGAAAAATTAAATTTTGGTAAGACTGAGTTTGAAAAATGGAATGATTCGTTGATTTGATGTTTTTTTTTTTTTGAAACTATACTTTCATTAACCAACAGTCGAACCCGAAAACCGAGCCGGACCAAACAAAACAACGCCAACTAACTAAGTAATTACAAATTCACACCAATCGTTCCATGAGATGTAATGAAAAGAAGACCTATATTTTAACCAAAAAAAGGCCAAAGTGTTGATATTGCTAACTATCCCAGACAAAAAACTACAGTCTTTCGTAAAAACCTTGTGAAAAGTTGGCTGAATAAGACAAACCAAATAGTTCTTCTTTGACTCTTACCTATTGTTCCTTGACTAAGTTGTTTCTCAGGATGGGGATTTGTGAAAGTTGGTAGAAAGTTGGTGAACTTTATCCAAAATACCATATCTTTGAACAAGGAAAGAAAGTTGGTAAAATGTCTTTCTTTTTTAACAGAATATTCTGGTTAAAACAACTCACCGGGAAGTTTTCCTGACAAGATTTTTGCACAAAAATTTCAAGAAAAACCTTATACTAACATGTCTCCATGTATTCGAACAAGGCTTTTATAAAAATTTTAAGCAAACAACAAGTTTTTCAAACCTTTTAAACCATTTTTCTTTCAAAAGTAAAAAAACTTTTAGAAAAACTTCATGAAAATCTTAAAAAACACAAGGTAAAAACTTGGTTTTAACAAGGAAAAGAGCCAATGCACTGATACCACTTGTAGGTCCCTATAGGAGGATCTAGAAAACCTTATCCTTGCTACCGAACACACCTGCAAGTGCGGAATCCCAACGGGTATGCAACCAAGTTAAAGAACACACACACAAGAGAAAGAATTAACGATTAAAGCTCAAATGTATTCAACCAAATGAGTTTGTTTACAACGATGATACAAGATAATACATAAACTCTCTGAATACTATCACTGTGTTCTATGTGTCTACTCTGCTGCATGCTTCATTTTATATACAACCTTATCCAGAACCTACGAATAACATACTGGGCCTGATAAAGTGGCCCACGAAGGACCCAAACCAACGAAGAACATGGGTTCTTCGTATAGAATCAACAGCGGCGAACAATAAATTGGTGAAACATGTTTTTCGTGAAAGGAATCTTGACGAAGCATGCTGGTTGTTCGCCAAGGGGTTTCTTCGTCATGCATGTGTTCTTCGTTCATTGTGATTCTTCGTGGGCTTGCAACAATCATGCAGGTTGAAACAAACAACCGCAAACAAACAGATCAGCAACATGCAGAACAGCCACATAGGCTAACAAACTTCACATACGAAGCTGTTTTACAATACATTATAAAGTCAAGATCGTTCCGAATCAAGACGGAGGAAATCCTGCTTCGGTCTTCACTTCGTAACGATATCGAACCGAGTCGAGCCACATCCATAAATATGCATCAACATATCAGCCAATAAGTTGAAAGTTCGGATGGTATGGTACAAATCAAGTTAGGAGTGCTATCGGCTAATCCGTGAAAGTTGGGTTTATTTAATAAACATATATTGATAACTGTGTGTGTTAACCGAATGCATTATTTGTATTCAACCGTCTAATACACGTGTTTATTCAATCCTGCAATGCATGGGTTTTTATAGATGTAACTTTTTTATTACTTAGTATATAAAACTATATTTATCCAGCTCGTGTAATACACAATGTTCTAACCTATTAAAAAATATTTTAAATCTTACAAGTCCCTTAATTTGTAACCAAAAATATGTGAGTAAAAACCATTTTTTTAAAAAGATAGCTACTTATTTAATTTAGTTATGCATACCAAATTTAGAATATTTGAGCATGTCATTAGGCATGAAAGTATCTTGTTCATCAATTATAATGGTGTAGAGGATTGTAGCATTCTTCCTTTCTTAATAAATTGGAAGCTGAAGTTGTATCCTAGAATGAATTGTACCAAAATGGCTAACAAGAATTTGGGCATTTTCGTCCTCATAGCAACACTAGTGGCTCAAGCTAGTTGGGTTAGAGCAACAGAGCATATAGTTGGAGATGATAAAGGTTGGGCCCTGGGTGTCGATTATGTAGCTTGGGCCAATTCAAGGGAATTCAAGCAGGGAGACACACTTGGTATACATTATACATGATTTGTTGATAATTATATATATATATATATATGTCTAGAAGCAAAGCTAACTAATTAATTTATCTATGTTGTTGGTGTAGTCTTCAATTATGATGTCGTAGGAGACTTTCCAGTATTTCACGTGACTAGAGAGAGGTATGAGAGCTGTTGTCCTAGGGGAAGTATTCAGGAATTGCCTAATACTGGACATAATGTGTTCCCCTTAACCGAGGCGAAAGAGTATGCGTTTATTCCTAAAGGAGTTGATTGTAGGCAAGGCATGAAGCTTCTAATTACTGTCCAGCCGTCAGGTGGATGTCCTGGAGGATGTCCCTGTCCTCCATCATGTCCTGGAGGATGTCCGTGTCTTCCATCATGTCCGGGAGGATGTCCGTGTCCTCCATCATGTCCTGGTGGGTGTCCATGTGCTCCATCATGTCCTGGATGTCCTGCAAAGCCATCATGTCCCCCATGATACCAGCATAAAACTCTAAGCTTTGAGGATTGCATGTCTTGTTTCTTTTTTTTTATTTTTTGTTTGTTAATAAATGTTCATTTTGGATCAGGCATAAATGAAACTGATCAATAGTTATATCATACGTATAGGAGAATAATGAATTTAAGATTTTTCATGATCGATATCAATTGTTAAGTTCTGTATTAAAATCTAAAAAGAATTACGATAAGTTGAGTGATGATAACTACAATTTTTTATTCTAAACCACAAAATACTAACCAGACCACCATGAAACCCGTGATATTTATTGGAATTACGGTGCACATCACGCAAAAAGCGACCATTTGCAACAGTGAAACCATTGCAAAATGTCACAAGTTCTCTTTTGTGACTGATTTTGACAGTTCGGAATTATTGGTTGGAACCGAATTTTGTGACTGTTTTTAGTGATCAAATGAAATTTCATCTCAAACATGGCATCGTATATGTTTGGTTTGAGACTGTTTTTAGTGATCAAATGAAATTTCATCTCAAACTTGGCGTCATATTTGATTGCGACTGAACCAATTACCTACATAATTTAAATTTTATAATTTTTCAGTTTATCTATTTACAAATCTATTCAAGATTCAAAAAATGTATACAAATACTTTATCAAACCAGAAACATGTATAAATACTCTACATTGAAATGTTATCCACTTATAATACATCTTATAACTGAATAGTGTTTGCCAAACATTTGTTGATACCCGATGATAAAAATCTTTCTAAACTTGATTTAAAATATAATATCCTTAATTGTTTGATACAAAGTTTAGAGTCTTTTATGTAATTAGTGTAAAGTATAATTTGAGTCAATCTAAGTATGTGTTAAGAGTGATGTGTGCAAAATGCAACATATAAATTACATCAAACAAGGCATAAAACTAACCCTTTTTAAGTACTAATATTGGAAAAAGAGTGTTTTTGTCTTCTTTTTGTATTTTCAGGATTAAATGAGCTCAAAAACACAAAAGAAGCAAAAAGACAGCTAAATCCAACATAAATACAAGGAAAGGAACATTAGTGGACTGCCCGACCCCTCAACGGCACCTTCCAAAGCAAAATGGAGAAGGCAGAAGTCTGAACACGCCCCGTGCTCAGCCAGCACGGGGCCGTGCCCAAGAAGCAACAGAAAAGACAAATCTATAGAAGTTTCTATTGCCCACCACGGGCCGTGCCCAGCGGACACGGGGGCGTGTCGAAAGTACAGCAGGCGCATTTATTGTAATTGCGAATTACAATTAATGAGGAGAGAGAGTGTTAGACAGGCACGGGGCCGTGCCCAGCTCTCTGTTCAGCCTATAAATAGGAGTGCTTGGATTCATTTCATCTCATCCCTTGGCACACCACCTCTCTCACACTTCATCCACCACCCACCACCATCACAACACCATCATCCACCACCATCATCCATTGTCCATCGTAGAGTGTGTGAGTCGTCTCGGGATCCAAGATTGATCGTAAGAGTTCTTGACAATCAAGGCCATGCTTGCCTAAGTCTCTTACATCACTTGGTGAAAACAAAGTGTCTAGTATAATACTTTTTATTTCTAATCTTTTGCACTTTTTATTTGGTTTTGTATTAATGACTTTAATAACTAGTTACTTATGTTGAAGGTGATCTTTCCTTATCGTTTGTCCGTGGTGTCTTGGCATTATTTTACTGTCTATATAAAATAAAGGATTTTCACCATTCATATCTCCACGGTCTATATGGAGGTATGTTGGCTACCTGGTCGGGGGTTAAGGGAACGGTTTGGTAAAGGTCTTGCCATTGTTCAGCGTTTAGAGGTCCTGCAATGGACCTGGGTCAAATTTAGTAGGACCTCCTTCAATGCTTCACGTTATTGGATGGCGGGGGTCCAAACTCTTTGATCCCCTCATAAGTTAACTACTATTAATACTATAACCCGGCTACTTAGGACTGTATCCCTGCTGACTCAGACTACTTAGCCGAGGGTAACGTCACCGCCAAAAGCGGGGCCTACCACAATACTGCATTAATAACTTAATTCATTATCTTCCAATAATCCACCCTTTTAGGATTGTATCCTTGCTGACTCAAACTACTGGGGTGAGGGTAACGTTACCTTCAAAAGAGGGGCCTACTACAATAACTAAGATAATCTCTTAATTATGTGCAAAAGTGCGGAAATAATCAAAGGTTATACTAGATACGAGTCGGAACCAAGTGATTCATCTTGTCTATCTGTTTTTATTTTATTTTTATTTTCAGCATTTTAGTTAGTTTTTATATTCTTAGTTTAAAACATTTTTTCTAAACTTTTTTTGGTTAGACGTTAAGGATAAACCGGTATTAAAAGCTCTTGTGTCCTTGGACGACCTCGGTATCTTACCAACGCTATACTACACTCAACGATGGGTGCACTTGCCCATATGTGTGTTTAGTGTTAGTGAAATATCGTGTTTTATAAATTTAAAACTTGGCTAAAATAAGTGTTAAAAAGGGCTTAAAATATACACCTAATATATACGACACTTATCGCACATCAAGAGTCAAAAGGATTAGTTCATAACAATTTTACATTAGAAATTGTCTAAGTCGGTTGCAATTAGTCTTTAAGAATACGTCGGTTCAGAAAGTCGCGACGTTTCCTTCTTCAGGTTATAAGGTTACATCTACGATGTCTAATGATCTAAACATTGGTGTCGGTCAATAAAAGTTTTTGTTTTAGGGTTTATCCCTTCCTCTTTGTTCTTAATGTCAATCGAACACCAAGGACATGCATGTTGACAAATGCTCAAAGAAAATTCATTCAGGCATGACTTACCTGAGACACGTGACATGGATTTTTTTTTTTTTACACTAAATAGTTTCAGGAATATCATTCCACCTGGTCTCCTATGTTATATCATGGCATAAACGACAAATTTGTTCACCGCTATATTTGGAAATGGGTGTACATATTCACACACCTTAGTGCCTATTTTGACACCCTTCAGGACGCCTCGTATAGACCTATACGAGGCGTATAGGGTTACTTTTCCGACCAGCTCTGCACCAAAGCACAATGTCAAATCAGTCACATCATACGGGGAGTCTAGGTCTGTACGAGGAACGGATACGAGGCAACAAGACGCCTCGTATAGACCTATACGAGGCGTCTTGAGTGACTTAAAGGTGACTGCTTTACTGTTCATTTGACAAGTGACTTAAAGGTATACGAGGGGTCTAGAGCTATACGAGGCGTCTACGACTTATGAAAAAGTGCAACATACAGTTTATGCTTTGTCCACCCCCGAGCATTCAACATTTAAACTGGTTCATCTTTCTTTCTGCTTCATCTTTCTTTCTGCTTCTTCTTCTTCTTTCATTACAGGTACTTAAATGTCATCATACTGGGACGGCAACTATGTCTTCGGGCAGTATTATAGCGAGAACTGGGTGCCCGAAAGCGATCCGGTAACAGTACAGGTACTTAAATGTTTTAATTAGTTTTTGTTTTAGTTTATTATTTACTAATGATGATACGGTTCTTTATTTTGGAGGAGTCTTGCGTTCCCGATTCTAATGAGCAAGAGGAGGTTGTGTCTAGTATACAAGGAGAACAAAACAAACCGTTTCTAGATTTGAACAATCATCCCCTTGTTGATGAAACAACCCCTGTAGATGACTCATACCATGCTTGTCAACCAAGTTATCCGACGCAACAAGGGTATCCGGATTATAGATACGGGTGTGAATACGGAGGAGACGGTGGATACGGAGGAGACGGTGGATACGGAGGAGACGGTGGTTACAGAGGAGATGGTGGATACAGTGGATACGGAGGAGACGGTGGTTATGGTGGATATGGTATATATGGTGGTGAGACACCTCCCATCCAGGACAGTCCGTACTTAAAAAAGCAGGTATTAATTACTATTTTTGTATTATTATTATTATTATTTATTTATTTATTTATTTATTTATTAAAATTATTTATTATTATTGTCGATGTTACAGGTTTTCAACTCTTTAGATGAACTAAAGAATCGGATACAAGAAATAGCAAACGCGGATGGTTTCGTTATTGTCACCCGTCGATCAAAGAAAACCGGTGGAAGAATCGGGAGGGTATGGCTTGAATGTGATCGTGGTGGTGAGCACCAGACTACAGCAACACTTAGAAAAGCCGGAAGCAAAAAAACTGGTTGCCCGTTTTACCTGCTGGCTGTGCGAAACCACCCGTATGAAACCTGGGAGATTAAAGACGGAAAAATTGAACATAACCACGAACTTTGTGAGGACCTGTCGGCCCATGCGTTTGTGCGAAGGTTTACTCCAAGCGAAATGAAACTGATCGAGCAGCTGACAGCTCAAAACATGGAGTCGCGCAAAATATTTCAAACGATAAGGAAGCAGGACCCCGACAGGTTTCATGTTCTGAAAGACGTTCAAAACTTTGTGGCGAAGATTAGAGCCGAACAAAGACAAGGATTGACTCCCATGCAGTCACTAGAAAACAAGCTGATAAACAACGACTTTATTTACGAGACACGGGAGGAACCCGGAACAGAGATCGTAACAGAGATCTTCTTTCTTCATCGGTACTCGAGAGACATGTGGCGTGCATTCCCCCACGTCATGCTGATCGATGCGACGTACAAGACAAACATATACAATATGCCCTTTATCCAGATTGTTGGTATGACGCCTACCAACAAATCGTTTATTATCGCGCATGCCGTTGTTAGTAAAGAACGGGGTGATAACTTTGTGTGGGTGCTTGAGAGGGTAAAGTCAATGTTGGATGAATGCATGGAGCCACGTGTGATTTTAACCGATAGAGACCTAGCCCTTATGGGCGCGTGTGCTAAAGTATTTCCAAACGCCTCCAGGCTTCTTTGCAGGTGGCACATACAACAGAATGTTATGAAGCACTGCAAGGGTGCCTTCACAGACGAAGACTGGAAGAAATTTTTGTCATTCTGGGGGACATTGATTGAGTCTCCATCCATACTCATCTACGAGTACCACTTGCGCAACATGCGACAACGACTTGTGGAGTGCAAACGTTCCAGTAAGTTTTTATAATAACATACGACTCACATATGCAAATTTCATTAAATTATTTTTACGTTTTAGGAGTCTTCAAATACGTGTACGATAACTGGCTAAAAGACTATAAGGAGATGTTCGTCTTTGCGTGGACTGATAAGAGGCGCAACTTTGGTAATCGTACCACAAACAGAGTTGAGAGCCAACACGCCAACTTAAAGAGATACGTTGAAGATAGGAGCTCGCTGGACCGTGTAGTTGGTTGTGTCCATGATATAGTTGACACAGTTCGGTGCAATAAGGAAGACTTTTCGAGATAGCATCGAAAAAAGAATGACCCACCACAAACACCCGTTGTTTCAACACCTACTTGGAGAAGTATCCCATACAGCCCTTGACTTGTTGAGGGGCGAGGCAATTAGGAAGGTAGATGTCTTGGAGCGCTTTCATTCATCATGTGGTTGCCAAATGTGGCACAGCTGTGGGTTGCCCTGTGCTTGTAGGATAGAAAAGTACATTCTTGAAGGTAATAATTGTTAAACGTACAACACTTGTGTGATATATTTCCGTTAATCATGTGACTTAAACAATGTTGTTTTTAACCGTGCAGAGCGTCCGATTCAACTCGAAGACGTGGACGTCTTCTGGCGGAAACTTAACTTCCAAAGTTGTAAATTGATAGACGATGACGTGGACGTGGTCGAAGAGCTAAATATTGTTAGACAACAATTACAGTCGCACCCCCCAGCTCAGCAAAAAAGCCTGATGTTAAAGATTAAAGCGGTGTTGACTCCAAAGAAATCTACCAAGAAACCACCGGTTGTCCAACAAAATACTCGTGGCCGACCAACAACAAAGCAGGTACAACAAAGGTTGGACGAGGCCTCTCGTATAGATGAAGAATTGAGGAGAAGCTCATTCGGTGATGCAAACACGTGCTTTGAAGGTTCCCGACAAAGTAAGTACGATAAACCTCACCACAGCTCGTACGATAAACCTTGTCCAAGAAATGGATCAGAACAAATCGATCTGGTTCCCAATATTTGAAGCATGAGATGAAGGTTATTTTTACACGCATCGTCAGGGCCTAATTTGGGATTCAGTGTCCGGTTGTGGGGGGATCACTGGATGGACTTCCCCCTTGCAGGACTTCTTATTGCACAAACGTACGGTATCGGCGTGCACCTGTTAACGACAACCATGGGTGCGAGTTCCACTTTCTTCCCGATACTAAGTCCTCCAGCTAATCAACAACCGTTGTTCATAACGCTTACACATGTAAACGAAAACCACTTCATACATGTTAAGCTGGAAGGGGATTATCCAATGCCACCAGCACACGGGCTATGGTTGAACCACCGAACACCCCATACGGAACAATGGGAAGATATGTACTTGCCACGTCTACAATGGTATACATCGATAATGAATCCTCCGCCAAGATCAAACCCCAGTCTTAATTACATCGATAGTGATACGGAAGAATGATTTTTGTAATTTGAATGTATTTTTTTTATTAATTCCTATAATTTTCTTCAATTTCTATAATTTTTTTTTTTATAATTTGTATCATTTTTCTATAATTAAAACAGGTTAATATCATTTTTTATAATTTTTATCATTTTTCTATAATTAAAACAGGTTAATATCATTTTTAAAAAAAAATTATATATATACGACGCGTATAGAGCTATACGTGTCGTATAGGTTTGCCCAAAAGACCATTTTGCCCCTGGTATGCCCCCAATTTAGGCTTATTTCAGGGGCTAAAAGGTCATTCTAGAATCCATAGACGCCTCGTATAGATCTATACGAGTCGTCTATATGAGCGGGTTTTTGAAATTTTGAATTTTGAAAATTTGAAAATCAAAATTTGAATTTTTTGAATTAGGACGCCTCGTATAGAGCTATATGAGTCGTCAACAGTGTCGGCACCAATTCTTTTTTTTTAAATTTGAATTTTGAAAATATTTTATGTGAATTACCATTTTGCCCCTGAAAGTCCCCAGTACAGGCCTTTAACAGGGGCTTAAAGGTAATTTTGAAATCCCAGACGACGCGTATAGAGCTATACGTGTCGTCTATGGAGGCGGCAACTTTTAACAGGTTTTATTTTTTAATTATAAAAAAGGTTTATTAAATTACCATTTTGCCCCTGTAAAGCCCTCAGTATAGTCTTTAGTCAGGGGCAAAATGGTAATTAACCATAACAGAAATATCTTTTTGTATTGGTTAATTACTATTTTGCCCCTGAATAATGCCTATACTGGGGGCTTAACAGGGGCAAAATAGTAATTTTGGAAAAAGGTAGGACGACTCGTATAGAGCTATACGAGGCGTCTATGCCTCGTATAAGGCAGGGGGGAGGTCTAGACGAGGCTGCTTATAACCCCCAAACAAAAAACAAACATACATACGGAGAATACACCTCTATACGCCTCGGATACGTATTTCGACCGGATTTTCAAAGATTTGAAGCATCACCGGTACGTATTTCGCCCCGTAGTTTAGTATTTTTGCCACGTTTTTACCTTTAGACCGTAGGTTTGCCCTGAATTTTGATTTTTGTTGGGTTTGGGGGTTTGAGTTTTGAGGTTGAAGATGAATGTGGAAGAACAGGACGCCGAGTATAGCCCTATACGAGGCTCTGTGTTTTTTTTTTATTATTTATTATTATTAGTTTTATTATTATTATTGTTATTATTAATGTTGTTATTTATTATTATTATTATTATTATTATTATTATTATTATTATTTATTATTATAGTTATTGTTATTATTATTATTTTTATTTATTATTGTTATTATTATTTATTATTATTATTAGTATTATTATTGTTATTATTATTATTATTTATTATTATTATTATTATTATTTATTATTATTATTATTTTTTATTATTGTTTATTATTATTATTAGTATTATTATTGTTATTATTATTATTTATTATTATTATTATTATTTATTATTATTATTATTATTTATTATTATTGTTATTGTTATTATTATTATTTTTATTTATTATTTATTATTATTGTTTATTATTATTATTATTTATTATTTGCAGATTGATTATGGAGGGCGATGATATTGAGATAGAGATTGAGGGGGGTCAGCAGGGTCAGCCGGTTCAGCAGAGTCAGCCGGTTCAGGAGGGTCCACGACGGAGACGGCGGCCGCCTCTGGATACGCTGCAGGGTTGTCCGTATCTAGAGTTTCCCGCGGGCACCGATGCCGCCCGCCATTGCCAGAAGCTTCGGAGGATGTACATTGGATCGCATGCATCGATCGACTGGGATGTGATGGACCAGCTTGCTGAGACGGATAGAGTGTGTCGGTTTGTACCTCTCGATTCGCCGTGGCATCGTCTTTTCGATTTGGCGCACACGCCGACCTACAGGGAGCTGCTGGTCGAGTTCCTTTCGTCATTCACATTTCACCCTCCTGGGGTCCCAGTGCCGCCGCCGTACCCAGGTGCTCCCCCTCCGCCTGAGATTTCTTTCTGGCTCGCTGGCGTTTTGCGTACGATGACGCTAGCAGACTTTGCGGTGCGTTCTGGTTTATACATGCAGGGGGAGATCGAGACTGAGGTTTACACAGCGGGGCTAGTGGTGGTTGAAAAACCCATTCTTCTAGGGTTTTGGCAGGTGATTGCGGGGCCAGATCATTGGGAGCACGATAAGTCGAAGGGGAGGGTGTCGTTTGTTGCGGACCCACTGTACAGGTACGTACGTTTATTACGACAATTATTGTGATTATGTGCATTGTTTATTAATCTCTGTTTCTGTATTCGCTAACACTAACACTATCTGCAGGTATCTGCACCATTTGCTCGCTACTTCTATCTCAGCGCGCGGGTACAGCCGTGAGTGGTGTACGACCACAGATCTTTTTTTCCTTTATTGTTTGTTGTATAGGAGGCCGTGCGCGCTAGCACACGGTCTAGCCCAGTACTACGCCTCCGCCCATCACCGGCAGGAGCACGGATTTTTGTATGGCGGGGCGTACGTGACCGTCATTGCCCGTTCATTTGGCCTCGTGCTGCACGAGGACCCACATCTACGGACGCCGCCAGTCATGCCGACGCGGATGGGCATGCAGTCGCTGTGGGGGATGAAGGTAATCTGGAGGTTTGCAGTTGGCCCGCGGTTTAAAAACCGCGAGACCGGGGGCATATGGACAGAGGAGGCACTACCAGAGCATTTCGAGCCCGTTTATCCTCCTGTAGATCCTGCTGATGTAGTGCCTGTGGAGGAGCCTCCGGAGGATGTGGACGGTGCAGCGGTGCCACAGCCACCGCCACCTGCCGGGGCGCCTCAGTTTCCACGTCACGCTATTCCAGGTCGTGCCCCAGGAGCTGCGTTACATCCGGATGTACGAGCCGAGCTTGACAGGCTCAACGATTTGATAGGTTGGCTGGTACAGTGCGAGCAGGATAGACGAGAGAGAGAGGGGGTGCCCCCGATACCGCTTCCACCGGCTCGGGCACCACATCAGCAGCAGCAGCCGCAACAGCCACATCCAGATTCGGATTCGGATTTGGATGCATAGACTTGTTGTTGTTTTTATTTTTATTATGGATGTACAAACTTATCTTATATATTTTTGTTATGGATGTACAAAGTTATCTTATATATGTTATATTTATGTTTGTTTTCAGTTATTCGGTTACATAATGATTGTTGTCTTAAATTGAGATAATACGGAAACAAAATATGTTTTGAATATAATACGGAAACAATATTTGAACGAGATAAAATTTTAATGGGAAGAATAAAAAAGTAAAATGTTAAAAACATTAAAGAGCCGATTTAATCGGAAACAATATTTAATCGATATAATATATTTAAAGAGCCGATTTTTAAAATAGTTGATTTTTAAAAAACAATAACTTTTTTATAGTGTAAAAAACAAAAAAAAACAAAACTTTTTTTAAAAACAAAAAAATTTTCAACCAAAAAACACATCTTCAAAAACTATCAAAAAAACCACACCAAAACCCACCAAAACACCCCTCATTTCAGCCAAAAAAAAAACCAACATTAGACGCCTCGTATAGGTCTATACCCTTCGTATATGGTTCCTTAAACTTTGCGCCTGACACCCTCTGAGACCCCCTTGAATTCAGTGCTTAGACGCCTCGTATAGCCCTATACGAGGCGTCTAGGGCACAAAAGTGTCCAAATAGGCGCAGTGGGTGTCCAAATATCTCCAGCCTTGGAAATAAGGAATTTTGTTCCATTAATTAAAGGAACACCAAAGAATGTTAAAACATAGGATTACAAAATCCAATAGATTGACATCAAGAACATGATTTAAAACCGAGTAATCAATTGATTTCAACATAAATCTTCGTACTTGCATATTTATCTATGTGATGGATGGTACATATACTTTAGAGTTGGGGTTAATAAATATATTTTGTTTAAACAAAATATATTTATTATTATTTCTAGACTAAATATGGTGATAATTTTAGTGTGTTGATTTATTATAAGGTCTTGATTGTAATCAGCAAACTCTAGGGGCCTAATTAGCCATAGTGGTTTAGGGTATAAATAAAAAGCATTAGATCTAGGGACTAAATTGTATATATTCATCTTATGCAAATCATTGCAAGGGCTTTTAAAGATATAGTTTGTGTTTGTTCATTTTAGTTTTCTTATTAAAATCAGATTTTAGCTCGATTTGATCGTGCAACACTAAATTCATTCGTATTATAAAAGTAACATATAAATCATCTGTATTATATATAAAAGTTCTGAGTTATCCATACCTTAATCGCATATCTATACTATTATAAAAAGGAGAAGTGATGTACACACATGTAATTTTACATGGCGTCCATCATTTTATGCAATATGTACAACTAAACAATGCTTATTTTATAAGGGTAAAATTGTAAAAAATACAAAATTTTAAGACACTATAGGGTAGTCAGGGGATTTCATTCTTCACATGAATGCTTCGGTTTCAGATGAGACTTCAATCGTCGCCCCCATTCAATTCAATCCAATCCAATCGATATCTCAACTGCTGCACTTGAAACCCTTTTCGGTAGCAACAATAGATAAAACTTCATGATTGACTCTCTTCCTCTTCCATATATCTGGCTTCACAGTTCTAACCCTAATACCCAAATCCAGTTTCCTCTCATCTATACGACATCCGCCATCTCCAAACACCATCTCCACGTCGCCGGTCACCCACCCTCATCAAGCACCGGCCGTCGCCACCACTCACACGATCCATCTCCGTCGCCGGTCACCCACCACCGTACTCCTTCTCCACCCTGAACCCCAATCGCCGTCGGACATCTCTTCTGCAGCATACCAGAGTCTTAATTGAAGGCTGCAGCCGATTCATCTCATCTTATGAAACAAAGGTTTCTTGTTTGATTTTGATTCTTGAATGTTATAATCTACACTTTAAGTATGGATTGTTTGAAAAGATTAGAACTTTATTGTTTATCATGTTGGTTTATTGTTAGTTAGTTGTCTGGTTTTGATTCTTTGAGTATGGATTGTTTGAGAAACAAAGAAGTTTATTGTTGATCATGTTGGTTTATTTTTAGTTAATTGTCTGGTTTTGATTATTGAATGGTGTAATCTACACTTTAAGTATGGATTGTTAAAAAGATTAGAACTTTATTGTTAATCATTCTGATTTATCATTAGGTAGTTGTCTGATTTTGATTGTTGAATGTTATAATCTGCACTTTAAGTATAGATTGTTCAAAAAACTTAGAACTTTATTGTTAATCATGTTGATTTATCATCAATTGTCTGATTTTGATTCTTGTATGTTATAATCTGCACTTTAAGAACTAATATTTGCTTGATTGTTAATCTTGAATCTTGATATCTAATTTGAAGGTGTGTTTTCAGAACCAAAACACTTGCATTCTTTTGATCCGTTGTTTTTCATTTCTTTCACACATACAAGGTCTAAGTATAAGCATTTGAGATTCCCTTCAGTTTGGATGCTTACTTCACAATCATTAGGAAAAGATGGTGTCTCGTTACGTCAGAAGAAGCTGAGGCCTCAATTGTTCCCTTGGAAAAGATCAAGAAATTGGGTAAATTTGATGAATCTCTCAGCCTCTATATCCAGTAATAGCTCATTATCTCTATCAGGTATATCTGCACTTCTATCACTCGTTATCTAAATTGGCATTTCTGGTCTGTTTGGTAAATAAAATAATTAGTGTATGATTTTATCTCTTTGAGTCCAGTAATAGCTCATTATCTCTATGGGTTTTCTCTTCGTATGTCCAAGTTATTAAGTGTTGGTGGTTCCAGTTTAAAATGGTCAAAATCAATAGAGGGGAACTCAAAAAGAACTAATGAGGTTTGTATGGATGAAATTCTAGATGTGTATTACCGGTTATGATAAATTAGTTATGGTGGTTAATTAACTGTGAATCTGTGAATATACTCCCTTTATTTTAGGAAGCTACACTTGCAGTTGCAGCAGCTGAGAAGAAAAAAAGAGAACAACATGGTGTTGTTTCTGCTACGGCTGAAATAAAAAGCAGGAATAACATGTCAAGTAAGTTGATTAATAGTGTATTTATGTTTGACTATCACATTCTAAATCTGTATTTATGTGCAGGAGTTCGGATATTTCGTATTGGGTTGGTCAGATACAAAATGGATCCCTCTAAGAGGACACTTCAAAGGATTTCAGGTGGTCAAGTCCTGGTTATTTTGTTGTTGATTTATTATGATTATTCCCTAACTACATACTTACACACCAGCATTTCTCAACCTTTTCTACTAAGCACTGTTTTTCGCAAAGTTAACATTAACAATCCAACAAAGTTTTGTACTACCATACTCTCTAATTTTGGAACTAGAGACTGTAGCACTTAGGGCTATTGTTCAAAACCATAAAACAGTTTTTTTTGTAAGAAAATTACTTTACTTAACGAATTTACGGATGGTTTCTATATGAAAAACTACTGGATACCATCGGATGATTAATTAATAATCACCAACCATCTAATAGTGGCTATAATAAGTTACTCAAATTTTGATGGCCATACATTGGTTGGAACTGATGTAAACCAAGTTGGTACATCGTTAATCGATTTACCGATTCACGAATGCATATTGGATGGCCATACATTGGTTGAAACCGGAACTGATGTTCGGATTCACAAACACATATTGGACAACTAATTTTCCAATTCACGAACGCATAATGACATGTTACTGTATCCACTGGTTCAAGAACTGGATTACCGACCAAGTAGGGTCCACCACGGGCCACAAAGTTCTGATGCCACGACGTCGTTTGGGACGTTGGCACTGACAGCGGTCAGGCTGCTGTCTCCGTAAGTTACTTTCCCCCTCACTGGTATCATCATTATCTATTATAGTTATTATTAATTAATTTATGATTTATCAATTGTATATTAGAATAGTTAGTAACGACCTATCATTATCGTTAGTTTGTTAGTTTTTTCGTTCTCCTTTCCTTAGTTTGTTCGTTTTCAGTAATTCTGTATACAGAATTTTATCCACCGATATTGTTTTGTTTTTCGTTCCAATGTTTTTCTGTTACAAGTAAATGAGTTTTGTGATCGATCGTATTTGTTCTTCGCATCTTGCAAGCATATACAAAAGTGTAATCGGTACAGATACAAGCAAAAATCAGATAGAATTTGCTCCAAAGCTCCCCAATGTTCATTACAAATGCACTTCTCCCAATATGTCTATGTCTGAATTGGAAGCGAAGATCGGGGCAGAGTCGAGTGTTGATTTAGTCACAGTAGGTCAAGCGCTCCATTTGTTCGATCACGACGCCTTCTACAATCAAGTCAAATGGATCCTGAAGAAACCACATGGTGTATTCGCAGCATGGTGCTACACGAGTCCAAAAATTGATGATGAATTCGATCATGTGTTCCATTAATTTTACGCAGAATCAAAAGCTTATTGGGAATTTCAACGTGGATTGGTGGATGACAAGTATACCACCGTCAAATTTCCTTTTGATATGTTGGATGGATGTGATCACACGGGTCCGTTTGAGTTTGAAACCAAGCAGCCGATGAGTTTGGATGCGTTCTTGACGTACGTTAGGTTGTGGTCTGCATACTAAACTGCAAAAGATAAGGGCGTGGAGTTGTTGAGCGATGGTGTGATTGAGGAATTCAGAAAGGCTTGGAAGGAAGACACGAATGTAGAAAAGAGCGTTACGTATCCGGTTTATCTACGGACCGGGAAAGCGGGAGACGCGGTTAAACAGGCCATATAATTTGCATGTTAAATCTGTGATATGAACAATGATTGGTGAAGTATCTCATAGGTGGTATGATGTATTTTCGTAAGGGGTGATTGCCTTTTGTACTTACCATCTTCTTTTCATATAATTAATGATGAAATAAAACGGAATTTGTGTCCATAAAATATGTAAAGTTTCTAAACGTGACAAATACATATTTCATTCAGCTCCGAATGCAAATATTTGGAAAATTTATAGTGTATTGGATCTAAGCATGGGGTACTATTAAATTCTGGTAGAGGTTTTTGCCTTTTGAGGGGAAACCTGGGTTCGATTTGTGACGTGGGTAAATTAGGACTAATTTGGTATAATTTAGTAACATGAGTAAAGTGGGGTAAAATTTGTTGTTCAATAATAATAAGGGTGAGCGGAGTGGGTCGGTAAACACGCCGGTACCGTGCGGTAACACCAACATAGAATATTGTTTAAGAAGGAAGCTGTTGTGTATATTTTTTAAGAAGGAAGCTGTTGTGTTATAAGCTATTAGTAATTGTTATAATGAACAGCAACATAGAATATTGTTTAAGAAGGAAGCTGTTGTGTATATTTTTTATAAACTAATATATTTGTATTTACTACCTATTTGAAAATTAATTTGATAAAAGTTTATTATCATCTCTAAAATGTTAGAAAACTTAAGTTATTAAGTATGAAGATTTAGGGTGGTTAAAATTGCTCGACAATCAAAACTCATTAGATGCTAGCTCGAAAAATGTTTGAAATTTGCTCATTCGATTCAACTCGATTGAAAAAGGCACTCGGTTCAGATCGGTTCGGTTTGTAAACGAACCGAGCACGAGCAAAAGTCCGCTCGGTCCGGATCAACTCCGTTGGCTTGATTCAAATTTATATAATTTTTAATAAAATGACTAGAGCCCATATTGTGACATGTTATTTTTTTTAAGATGTCAAACCTTTTTACTTGTGGGTCGTTCACATTTTCGTGTTGAGCGAAATGCATTTTCAGAAATTATATATGTAACCAATGATTGTATATGTTATTTCAGTTATGAATTTGCCTTTTTTTTACGATTATGTTAGTTATATCCCGAAAATGCTACACCGAATTCATTTGAATTATGTTGAAGTTGTATCTCTAAATGGGTCAAATGGATGATTAAATGAATCAAATGAGTATAACGGCTCGCACACACAACCCCGACAACAACTAAGAGCCGTCAAAACAAGTGCACCACTCCCTTCACCCTAAAGAAAAACTTAGTTTGGCACAAGTGAGTGAATGAGAGGTTAAAAGAGAGGTACCACACCTCCACTAAGTTTACATGTTACCCCATTATCCAGCGTGAAGGAGACAAATAGATGGGTTCATGTGTTATTAAAAATCACTTTATTTGTGTTCTTTTTCTTTTATTTAATTTCAACTTAAATCACTACACAGTTTAATTAGATAAAACCCCACTAACTACAATAACCAACATGACAATTTTATACTAATTTAATAGAAACGTGTTTACTTTTTACTTACACCATACACAACGTTCGACTCTTAAGTATCTAAGATCACCCGTAGGGGGTTTTTGGCGGTTTTCCCTAAAAATCGCCCAAACACACCCATGGACCGCCCCCCGGGGCAGGTTTTTTCAAAACAAACCTCCGGAGCGTCCTTTTTTTCCACGCCTTCTTCCTTATACTTGGCCAATAGCATTTTTCTTTGTTTTTAGTTTTATTTTTATTAAATTCTATTAGATTATAATGCCCCACAAGATTTCAAGCCTCACTACACCCCTTTTAACATAATGTCCCACAATGCCCACATGCTGACTGTACCGCCATATGCCGCAAAACGCCCAAGGGCCTTCCCCCTCCCATTACACATGGTCTAAGTGTGAAGTATTATACGTATCAAACAGACTGATTTCTTTTGTTTTTGTACATGAGCATACTTAAATTGTTACTGTGGTGGTGGAGACAATAATGACGTTTTTTTTTAAGAAAGTGAGGACATTGGGGAGGACCTTTTACTCATTTTCTATCTGTTTTAGGCCGTGATAAGTAAGTAAGTTAGTGATAAACTCTTTGACTCTTTTTAATTACTAATGACTAATATATGTTTATTGATATACTTACCAATTTTGCCATCAATTGTGTTGATCAGAAAAATCCTCGACTTCATTTCTTAGGATATAAGTGTAGCAGCAACGAGGCTTAGTATGAAAGTTATAGGGCAATGTTTGAACATGGGATTAAGCAGATTATTTTATCATCAATGTCAAGAGCTTCAAATATAGAGCTGTATGAAAAATATGTTAACCAAGTTGATTATAAAAACAGTTTCAGGATACGGCTCAGGATATAGAGCTGTATCTGTGATCAAACAATGAGCAAAAAGGTAAAGGTTGACACGTGATGTACGAGGAAAACCCTTGATCAATCTAGATCGCCGGCACAAAATCTCGGGAGCTGACAATCGCAGCTGCCTTGTTCTTCTATTGCTTTAAATATCAGGATACAGTGCAGGATGTAGAGCGGATCAACTATGTGTTACAATGTAATTCGAATACAAGTGTTTGTGTGTAGTGTTTGCAGTAAGCTAGAGAGTAAAAGTGTTCGAGAGTGTGTGTGAAAGTTGCATGCCTTAATCTGATCCGCCCCCATCTATTTATAGTAAAAGAAGTGTAACAAACTATCCTAATTCACCGGGATCCGGCGAATATTCCCCACTCGAAAGTTGTAGACCTGGTCTTTCGGGTTCAACGTCTCTCACATAACAGATACGCCCGAGTCTTGAGGAGAAGAAGTCCATCTGACCGTTAGTAACCCACAGCCTCCAACCTGCACGTGGTTAATTCAATCAACCTTAGGATATCGCCCAGGATGTTAGCAATATCCTAATCAAGTATCCTGATCACAAGCAAACAACCAAAAACCGGGATATTAGTCAGGATATGTACGCTCAGAAAATGACCCATAACAATACTGCTGAAAATCAACTTCACTTTTGATTAAGCCATAGTGCAAACATGGTCTGGAGGGTATTAATCGTGCTTAACCAAATTAAAAACCTTCACTATCCCGACCTTTGTATCGAAGATCTGCCAATCGCTTATCGCCTCCGATCCCACGGTTCTAGCCGGTTTTTGCTTTTTTCGACTTCCAACAAACCCCTTATTCTTAAAGCCACCAAAAACGAAGACGGATGGCAACGCAAGTTCTTTTTCGTCAAACGAGACTCCATTGCTGAGGGTGCTAGCCTTCCGGTGGAGTGGTTAACCACCGATAGGGTTATGAATGTTCCCACGTACCTTTAGATTTTTATCTTTTGCTAATATCCTTCTTTTTGATTCCTTTGCAGTAAATTTCAAGGAAGTAGCTCCCCCTACTGCGGAATCAGAGAAAAGAATCAAGACTGTTTACCAATTACCTGCAATAGACAGGAGTTTTACCACACACATCCCGAGTTCCAATCAATACTCGTCATTTGAAATGTCTGGTAAGGATTACTTTTAAAATAATTAGTTAGCATAGCATAATAGAATAAATATGTAAAACTTTTTCCCTTTACGCAGCACCAGCCAAGATCCCTGAAGTTTTTGACCTCGACGAGTTAGACAGCTATTCTGATCAGGTTCAAATTAAGAAGGAACCTAGTCCCAAGGCCACAGGCTCATCCAAACCCAGCGGTTCCAAAGCCATCGTCATTACCAAACCTTCGCCAGCTACCAAGCCCCGGAGTTCAAGCTCCCGTAAAAGGAAAGAGCCCGATTCCCCCGTCATCTCTGACACATTTCCCTATGAGAATTACGGGTTCATCGAAGCAAGCGGGTTTATGACTTCCTTTCTCAACCAGGTTAGTATTCTCAAACCATATCCTGCAGCTAATATCATTTACAAGGATTTATCAAAATCAATACCTGTCCTCTTATTTTTGCAGGGTCTTGAACGTCTGGTTCATCTATATCAAGAATCCTGCGGGCTCAACAAGACGCTTGAATCCAAGTTAAAGAAAGCGGAAGTCACGATCTCCGACCAAGGCATGATTGCAGCCGCTAAATCTCGTCACTACGAGGAGAAGTTCAAGGCTATGACTCAAGAACATCAGACTGCTCTCAACAAAGCTACTCTCCAAGCCCAAGCTGATCTTGACGCTGCCCATGCGCAACATGAACGGGATATGGTCAGCTACCGGGAAAGCCTTAGGAGTTCCGTCGTCACTTCTCTTCTCCAGGCCAGGCTGAAAATGGCCCATGAAGCCAAAACACTAGGTTTTGAATGCCCTTCTTGGGACGTCGATGCCTGGGAAACGAAGCTAAAGAACCTCAGCGGCACTTCTACCAAACCAGCTGCCGAAGGATCTTCCAAAGCAGTTGAAAAAGCAACCGATGCTGAGAGGGATGCTGAGGCGGATCCCAAGACGGATGCTGCTGAAATCATCGTGAACGAAGAAGGCGCTGCCCCCTAAAGCTTATTCTCTTTGAATTGTTTGAACAATTTTATGTCTTATGAACAATTTTTATTTCTGCATCAAAACAATTTGATAGCCGAAGGTGGATGGGTCCTGGGTTTCAGGATGAAACCTTCGGTTATCAACTAGTACTGTTTATTTCAAATAATTTCATCTTTCATCTTTCTTGCTATTGTTTTCTGTCTTTCTTATTACAGATCTTAGCTTTGCAAAATTTTGTACAACTATCTTTCAAAAATATCCTGATCCATATACTCAGTGATATATTATGAAAACTTTAAATAGAACTTCTAAAAATTCAATCAATCTTCATAGGAAACTTTTTAAAGAATGAAAGATGGTCCCCTTTCCAAAACCTGTTTTGACAATACTTGTTTGATCAAAGTTTCAAACTAGTATCAGTTTCAAATATTTTAATCAAATATCCTGAAAAGTATTTTGAAAATATATTTTGAGAATATATCCCGAGAATTTATCCTAATCAGGATGTTTAAGCTTTTGTCAAACATAGTTTCAAAAACTCAAATAACTTAAATAACGTTTACAAAGGAAAGATCATACCAGGAATAGGGTATAACCCTATTCTCAAACTTCAATCCCTTTGCAACTCTTCGAATGAAGATGTCCCCTGTCTGAGACACTTAGTGTATTAGGTCCGAGCTTTATCCTTTGAGCTTTACACCATTGCCTCAGTAGGAATGTCCCTTGTGCATAATATCTTCGAATATTTAGAAATTTTCTGGACATCAGTTCCAATTGTATAGACGATTTTTCATGTTACAGGGGTAAAACCCAAAATTTACTGGAGACAAATCCCTCGTATCCTGGGGGAAATCCCAAATTTTCGTGCGCTACAGGCGGGAGTGTATCAACTCCAAGACTTAGAAAGGTGAAAACCTTT